>CAMKVN010001498.1:0-18141 GCA_946474995.1 Funneliformis geosporum
ATTATATAACGCTAATACCAATCATACAAATATTTTCTTTATAAACTCGAACATTTAAATATGACTATTTATAGGATAGTTATAAATGTATTAATTTTTTTTTCAAAGATTCTGGTCTGATGTCCGTTAAGGAATTGGGTAAATTTGGCAAGCTATTTATTTGTGTATTCTGACACAAGAGGGTTTTTAAAGAGTTGGGTAAAGGTGGTAAACTGGTTATCGGAGTATTGTAACAATAGAGTATTGTTAAGGATTTGGGTAATGTTGGTAAGCTGGTTATTTTAGTCTTACTGCAATGGAGCATTGTTAAGGAGTCGGGTAAAGTTGGTAAGCTGGTTATTGGAGTATTATAACAACGGAGTTCCGTTAAGTTGTTAGGTAAAGTTGGTAAGCTGTTTAATTGAGTTTCATAGCAATAGAGTTCCGTTAAGGATTTGGGTAAAGTTGGTAAGCTGGTTATTTTAGTCTCACTGCAATGGAGTATTGTTAAGGAGTCGGGTAAAGTTGGTAAGCTGGTTATTGGAATATTATAACAACGGAGTTCCGTTAAGTTGTTGGGTAAAGTTGGTAAGCTGGTTATTTTAGTATCACTACAACCAAGTACCGTTAAGGAATTGGGTAAAGTTGGAAAGCTGGTTATCTGAGTCCGTTAAGTTGTTGGGTAAAGTTGGTAAGCTGGTTATTTTAGTATTACTACAACCAAGTACCGTTAAGGAATTGGGTAAAGTTGGTAAGCTGGTTATTTTTGTATTACTACAACCAAGTACCGTTAAGGAATTGGGTAAATTTGGCAAACTGTTTATTTGTGTTTCAAAACACCAGAGCGTTTTTAAAGAGATGGGTAAAGTTGGTAAGCTGGATATTTGAGTATTGTCACAACTAAGTATTATTAAGGAGTTGGGTAAAGTTGGTAAGCTGGTTATTTTTGTATTACTACAACCAAGTTCCGTTAAGGAGTTGGGTAAAGTTGGTAAGCTGGATATTGGAGTATTGTAACAATAGAGTTCCGTTAAGGAGTTGGGTAAAGTTGGTAAGATGGTTATTTTAGTCCCTCTGCAATCAAGTAATGTTAATGAGTTGGGTAAAGTTGGTAAGCTGGTTATTTTAGTCCCACTGCAATTAAGTAATGTTAAGGAGACGGGTAAAGTTGGTAAGCTGGTTATTGGATTATAATAACAATAGAGTTTTATTAAGGAATTGGGTAAAGTTGGTAAGCTGGATAATGGATTATTGTAACAATTGAGTTCCGTTAAGGAGTTGGGTAAAGTTGGTAAGCTGGTTATTTTAGTCACTCTGCAATCAAGAAATGTTAAGGAGTCGGGTAAAGTTGGTAAGCTGGTTATTGGATTAAAATTACAATAGAGTTTTATTAAGGAATTGGGTAAAGTTGGTAAGATGGTTATTTTAGTAGAACTACAATTTAGTTCCGTTAAGGAGTCGGGTAAAGTTGGTAAGCTGGTTACTTTAATCCCTCTGCAATCAAGTAATGTTAAGGAGTCGGGTAAAGTTGGTAAGCTGGTTATTTTAGTTCCTCTGCAATCAAGTAATGTTAAGGAGTCGGGTAAAGTTGGTAAGCTGGTTATTGGATTACAATTACAATAGAGTTTTATTAAGGAATTGGGTAAAGTTGGTAAGCTGGTTTTCTGAGTATTATTACATCGGAGTACTTGTAATTTTCGATATCTTTGCAATCCTCCTAATGAGTTTAATATGTCCTCGTTGGTATTTGTAATGGTTAAATCAATAGTATCATCATAAATAATTGATTCAAGATTTCTGATTCTCTTCTCTAATTCGATAATAATTGTTTGCTTTTCCTTGGATACTTCTTCTCGTTCTCTAAACTTTTCTTCATAGTTATTAATGATTTCTTGCTTAGCTTTGGTTTCTTCTCTAACCTTTTCTTCTAAATTATTTATAATTTTTTGCTTGGCTTTGGTTTCTACTTCTCGCTCTTTAACCTTTTCTTCTAAATTTTTAAATTGTGAACGTAACGCTTCGTTACTTTGCTCTAACTCCTTAATTCTCATTTCCAAGTCATTTAGGGATTTTTCTAAATTTTTTTTTAAAACCATTTTTTTTTTTGAAATCATTCTTCGGATTGGTGGTGCTTTTATTTTTTTTTTTTTTTGCTGCACCAATAGAAAATTGCTCTTTACTCAGCCCTCGGTTAAATTTTTTCCCAGTTGCCATTGTTTCCATAAATTCCATAAATAAACTAGTCTGCTTGAATTACTTTCCAAATAAGTTAACTATTTCCGCCCATAATAATAATGAACTAATAATTATTATGTAATCATCATTCTCCGATTTCGTAGAAATATGGGAGCTGATCTATTAAAAGTGGGTTACGAAACATATGATCCGAACCTCAATTTTAATAGAATACTACCCATAGGGCGATCCAAAATCGTCAAAATAATAAAAAACAAAATATTTATCAAAATTATAATAATAATAGCCTTATTGAAAAGCAACTCGAAAAGACCCTCCGTCACGAATCGAAAAGAAACTAAAAATATAAAAATTAGAATAATTAATAATCAATCATGTAAATTGTAAAGAACAAATAATAATTTATTGATTGTTTAAAAAAAAAATTTTTTAAAAAAAAACCGAATTACCTAAAACACGTAAGAAAGAGAAACATAAAGAAAGAAAAAGAGCCATTCAAAAATACAGTCCTAAACCAAAAATGAAACCAAAAAAAAAAAATTAAAATGACATTGGATAAAAAGAAATAAAAGGCGCAAGAATTTTTTTGGAAAAATCGTCGATCCCTAAATTTTTTTATAGTTTCGACCAGATTTATAATTTATATTAGGAATATTTTCGGGAAAAAAAAATTTCAGATAAAAGAAGTAGGTTTTAATTATTAAGCAGTTCATTTTTCTGTTTATTAATGAAATTAATAAACAGTGGGAAATTGATTAACATTATGCTAACGATAACTCATATTGCAAGGCTAGTATAATGTTAGTAATGAACCTTATTAATGTTTAATGTTTCTATTTTATTAGACAAAATGAAGAAGTGATAAATGTAGAATTGAGCATATATCGGAAGGGGACAAAGTATTGTACAGTTAAGAGAATCCATTCGCATTACTAATCTGAGTTTGTTTTATGGTATTTTGCTCATCGGTTTTTTTTTGAATAAGTGAGGTGGGGTAAGTTAACGATTTAATAAAAATTACAATACCCCGTCCGTTGTATAAATTTTTTTTTATATGCTTAATATATTAAAATTATATTTTTTTAATAAATATAGAAAACTAAAGTTATTAATTGTGAAGGATCTTTAAATTTACACTTTTAAAAAAATTAAAACCCATTAAGCTATATATTCTTTCATTGCTAATTATTTGGACATGTCACATGGCCGATCACATCTCAAATTAAAATCGTTGAATTCTTTTTTTTTAAATGATTTTCGATTCTAAGACAATTTATTTTAATTCCGTTTTGCCGAAATACTAATGATAATGAAAATACCCTTTTGTATACATATCGATCGATTTAATTTAATAAAAAGTTATAAAATGGAAAAAAGAAAATCACTCTTTTTTTTACATTGTAAAAAAAAACTTTATTTTTTTTATCCGACTTCGTTACATTTTATCAATATATTAAACAATTTATTGGTAAGATATTTTATCTACGATTGCATCGATTTTTTGAATTCGAATTGTGATTATGTTCTATATTTTTTTACAATTGAATTAAATAAATGTTCAAGAAGAGTTATTCGAATCGATTTTTTCAATTACTACGTAACTTACTCGTTATCTTTAATTCTTTTCTCTTTTTTTCTCCATATTTACTTTCACTCATCTACCATTTTATTTTTTTTTTATGTTTCCATGATATTTTCAGGAATGATTTAACAGATGCTACAAGAGGTCTCGTAAGAGAATTTGTAGAAAAACACTGTAATCACAAAACTTTTAATAGCGAATAATGGTATAGCGGCTGTTAAAGAGATTAGATCTATTAGAAATGGGCTTATGAACATTTGGGAATGGAAGTTAACTGTGATGACTACTACTGAAGATTTAAAGATTATTGCTGAATGTATTCGTATGGCTGATGGTGGTTCTAATAATAATTATTATTATGCTAATGTTTCATTAATTGTTGATGGCTGGCTGGGAAGCATCATTCTAAAAAAAAAAAAAAAATTTAATAATAATACCGTGTATATATATTAATTTTCTTTTAATCTAATGAAATATGATTTGATCTTCTCATATATAGAGAACATGCATCCGAGAACCGAATCATTAGCGCAGAGTAAACATAAGATAGTTTTAATTGGTCCTCTCGGTTCAGTGATGCGTACGTTAGGTGATAAAATATCATCTACGATCGTTGCTAAAGGATTGGAGTGGTAATGGTGTCATCCAAACTGAATTTGATGAACTAGGTCATGATATTGTTTCCGAGTGTTTACGACGTGTCATGGACGTTGATGATGGGTTAAATAAAGCAAATATCATTGGATTTCCTATTATGATCAAAGCTTCAGAGGGTGGAGGAGGAAAAGGAATTAGAAAAGTGGAAAATCCAGATAATTTTAAGCAAGCATTTGCTCAAGAGTTCCTGGTTCACCGATTTTCATCATGCGACTTGCTCGAGATGCTCGTCATCTCGAAGTTCAAGCTTTAGCGGATCAATACGGAAATGCGATCTCCTTATTTGGAAGAGATTGTTCGTTTCAAAGACGATCATTGAAGAGGCTCACGTTACGATTAAAAAACAAGAGACATTTGAATTGATGGAAAGAGTTGCTGTCAGATTAACTAAATTAGTTGGTTGTGTTTGTGCGGGAACCGTTGAATATATTTACAGTCACGAGAAAGATTTTTTTTATTTTCTTGAATTAAATCTAAGATTACATGTTGAACATCCTACGACAGAAATGGTTTCAGGTGTTAATTTACCTGCTCAACTACAAATCGCTACAGAAATTCCATTTCATTAAATTCGTGATATTAGAGTTGAGAATGTGGATGTCATTTTCCATAAGTAAATGAACCAATCGTTTGGGTTTACTGCATTTTTGTGTGATATGTTGAAGTTTTTGGGCAGCTTTTAAATTTCGTATAACGGCGAAAAATCCTGATGTCAGGATTTAAACCAAGTAGTGGTATGAAGTAGTGGTATGGTGCATGTACTTAATTTTCGCAGCAGCACGAATTTTGGGGACGATTTTCGGTTAATTATGCCGGTGGCCTTCATGAGCTTGATGATTTCAATTTGGTCATATTTTCGCTTATGAGGAGAATCGTCAAAAATCTCGAAAGAATATGAATATGATAGTCGCTCTTAAGTAATTGTCGACTCGTGGGGACTTTAAAACCACAGTGGAATATTTAGTCAAATTTCTTGAAACACAAGCTTTCGAAGAAAATAGTTTTACAACGGAATGGTTGGCGATCATGTAAAAAAAGGTGAGGATTACAAGATTATCGATTCGTAAAAGAATCATTTTAAGTTTTATTTTTTTATATCATCTAAATTAATTAACATTGATTATTATTTAGGTGATCAAAATGTACATGCCGCTTATCGCAACAGATGGGATTATTGTTCAATTTATAAAACAACAAAATTCTACGCTCGAATCCGGTGACATTATTGGAATTCTCACTAGTCGAGTTCGTCACGCGTTACCTTTTGAGGGACAACTTCCTGTAATGAATCCGCCTATTTTAGTCGGTGCCAAAGCTCATCAGAGGCCAAGCATATCCTTGAATGTATATTAGATGGTTATGATAATCAAGCAATGTTACAAAGAAGCGTCAAAGAATTAATTGAACTTTTAGAAAATTCCGATCTTGAATCTCATGCAGTATTTTCAGCACTCTCCGGAAGAATCCCGGCCAAACTTGAAGCAGCTTTATTGAGGATTTTTATGAGACGCATAGTCAAGGATTAGAATATCCTGCTAAACGATTAAAAGAAATGATTGATAATTATTCTCTCTATTTTGTCAAACCTTCAGACCTTTCAAGTTTAAATCTGTGGTCGCTCCCGTGAATGACATTTTTGAACGATATATTTGTGGTCTAAAGCACCTGAAATGGAATGATATCCTTATTTGTTAAGAAAGTATCATGATTATGTTTTATTCTCGAATTCTGACAAACGTGAAGAAGAAGCTGTCTATGTTTTACGGGACGAATACAAGAATAATCTGGACAAGGTCGTCTCTATTGTTTTGCCACATTCCAAAGTTGAGTCAAAGAATAATCTGATATTACATCTTTTAGATCAGATTAGGCCCGCAAATGTTGGACAAGCCCTTGACAAATCTATTCACCGATTTTGAATTAATAGGCGGAACTTGGAGGACGTTTCGCAACCAAAGTTGCATTGAAGACGCGTGAATTGTTGATTCATTGTCATTTACCTTCTTATGAAGAAAGTATTGAAGGCTGCAGAGAGATGATGATTATAATTACCGAACCATAAGATATGATTCTCTCAAAGAATTAATTGATACTCGATTTGCTGTTTTCGATGTTCTTCCGAATTTCCTTTATCATCAAGATAATTGGGTTGGGCTTGCCACATTAGAAGTTTACGCCCGACGCGCTTATCGTGCCTATCAACTTATAAACGTTTAATACCAAGCCCCATTTATGGTCTCTTTGAACTTCTCACTTCATAATGCTACGACTGATAGTCCAACTGATTCGGTCGAAAGCCCCTCGTTTTTTAGTATGAGATGTTCAGCTTCAATATCAGATTTAAGTTATTGATTCCGAAAACCGAGAATGAACACTTTGTGTTGGCGTCATGATTTCCTGCATTTTGAATGAAGAAATAGAAAGAAATATACCACGAATTTAAAACTTTTTCCAAAAATACAAACTGTCCAAGGATGGAAATCTCAGGATCCATCAGATAGATACAATATAAATAATGTTTTGAACTTCGATTTAAGGCTGGAAGATGATGCTATAGAGGATGAAGCTTTGAAAAAAACAATTCAAACCCCTTATACAACGACATTCTTATGAATTACGTGAACATGGGATATGAAGAATTACTATTGTCCAATTTCGTAAAGGTCAATATCTCGGGTATTTCACGTTCCATGAAATAACAGATATACTGAGGATCAAACAATTCGTCATAACGAACCAGCCATGGCCTATCAACTTGAGCTTATAAGGTTAATCAATTTCGATATTACTCCTTGCTTTACCGACAATCGACAGATTCACGCTTATTATGCCGTTGGTAAAGAAAATACTTCGGACTATAGATTTTTTATTCGATCCTTAGTTCGTCCTGCAAGGTTGCGAAATAGCGTGAGTACGGCGGATTATTTAATCTCGGAGTCCGACAGATTATTGAATTAGATTTTGGATTCGTTAGTTCAAAACATAAGAATTCAGACTGCAATCATTTGTAAATTTCATTACAACATTTGTGTTAGAACCAAACAAGTTGAGGAAGCTGTTAAAGGCTTTATTGATCGGCACGGCAAAAGATTATGGAGATTGCGTCTGACCGGATCCGAAGTTCGTTTCAAAGTTGAAGACCCTACATTAGGAACAAGTTATCCTTTACGTGTCATCATTAATAATGTCTCCAGGTATGTTGTTAAAGTAGAAACTTATCAGGAGGTACAGAACTTGAAAGTTGGATTCTTAAATCAATTGGTCGACAGGGTTCAATCCAACCCACACAAAAGAATGGCTTCAACCAAGGCGTTATAAGACTCATTTGATGGGTACCGAATTATTTCGCCAAGCTATTAGAATACTATGGAATCGTGCATCTCATCATAGTTCAAACCTTAAATATTCTAGTGATGTTTTGGAAGCCAATGAAATTGTGCTTGACGAGAATAATAATTTACGAGAAGTGGAGAGAGCTTCTGAACGAATTCATTTGGTATGGTTGCAAATATCTTTACTCTTTTTACCCGAATATCCCAAAGGTAAAAAGATTATCGTGATTGCAAATGATATCACATATCACACACATTGGTTCTTTTGGTCCTTTAGAAGATCAATTTTTGGAATACCTAGAGCATATTTGTCAAGGATTGGATTGGCGGGAGAAGTTATGAATCATTTTAACGTTGCATTGATTGATAAAGGAAATCCAAGTAAATATATCGAATATCTTTATCTTGATTTGGAGACATATAAGCAATTACATCAAAATGGAAGGAAATCCGTTATCGCGGAAAGGAAAGAAACACGTCATAAAATCACCAATATTATTGGATCAAAAGATGGGCTTGGTGTTGAATGTTTAAAGGGTTCAGGATTAATCGCTTGGATAGCATCGCACAATAACGTTAGTTACTTGTCGTTCAGTTGGTATGTATTTATTGCAAGTCAATTTTTAAAAAAAAAATTTTTTTCTTTAAACTTATTATTTTTATTAAGGTATTGGAGCTAAGTAAGATTGGGACAGCGTACTATTCAAAATGAGGGTTAATCCATAATATTAACGGAGCACCAGCATTGAATAAAGTGTTGGGAAGAGAAGTTTAAACAGGAAATCTACAACTTGGAGGCACGCAAATTATGTTTAAGAATGTAGTTTCATATCTGACTGCACAAAATGATTTGGAGGGTATTACAAAGATTATGCAATGGCTTTATTACGTCCAGCAGTTGTATTTCTTCTGTACCAATATTTATGAATTCAGATACTTGGGACAGGGATGTTAATTATATGCCTCCCAAAGGGCCTTACGATCCAAGATAGTTAATTGCGGGCAAATTACCCTTAATGATTCGTGTATTTTCAGGTGGTCAAAGGGACATGATTCTAAAATATGTATCTTATATCGTGGATGCACTTACCAACTACAAGCAATCTGTATTTGTTTGTATTGTTCAAACGGAGAACTTCGTGGTGGTGATTGGGTTGTAATAGATCCTACCATTAACGATGATATGATGGAAATGTACGCCGATGAAAAATCAAGAGCTGGAGTACTTGAACCCGAAGGAATTGTAGAAATCAAATTCAGAAAGCCACAATTGCTCGCAACAATAGAAAATGTACCGTAATCTTAAGAAATCATCAAATGATCTGACAATATCTGAATCGCAAAAACGAGAAATTAAATTGCAGTTGGATGCAAGGGAACAAGAATTATTACCGATATATTCACGAATGGCGATTCAATTTGCAGATTTACATGATACACCAGGAAGAATGAAATCCAAAGAAATGATAAGAAAATTGTTAGAATGGAAGGAATCTAGAAGATTCTTTTATGTGTTTGGAGAAGGTTACATGAAGAGTACATATTTAGAGATTTGATCAAGGCAAATTATAAATTGACTAGAAACGAAATAAATTGGTTTAAAAAGGATAATAATATTGAAAGCGATAATAATGAATTTATTTGATTGGGAAGAAGGAATTGTGAAATGTTTTGAAAAAACCTTGGATGATGATAGTGATGATGATGATGGTGATATTACCGTAATACCGAAAATAACGATTAATGAAAGAATTGAACAAATTAAGAAATGAAGCTATAGCGCAAATATTTTAGACATGAGTGAGATTAATTCGAAAGCAGTTCTCCAGGGTTTTGAAAAATTCTTTGCATAGAAGAAAGGTATAATTTTTTAGGAAAATTAACAAATGGTGAGGAGAATAATTATAAATGAAAATTTAGTTGGGAATAGAATTCAACCATCTTTTATTAAATTAGTATATAAAGTATATAAATGTATTCTTTACATATTAAATAATGAATTTACATGCTGATTTTCGTTTACATCAACCTTTTAATTTTTTAAAACAATAAAATGATACGTAATTAATTTAATCACGTTTTAAAATTATATCCAGTTAAAATGGAGTAATTAGGATATGACTCATTTATTTACGAATGACGTAATTTGATCGTTATGATTGTTCATTGGCCAACTTTCTTGAAAAAATAAATAAAAGATCTCACAAACTTCCTTTCTACCTTTCTTTACTTCTTTATTTTTTTTGGTGGATATCTTTTTTGTATTTTATTGATAACAAAAATTTAAAAAGGAGTTAAAACAAAAAAATAACTTAATATTTTATTATTTCAAGTGATCTTATCTTTTAAACGATGACTCAGCGAACACGACAGGTGCGCGTTCAAGGTGAATCGTGCGATTGTCGCGCCAAGGCGACGTTTAGTTTCAACTTCTATCCCCCCTTTAGTTCCTTCTTCTATCCTTTCAACGGCTGTACCTTCTTTCATTCCCCCTTCTTCTACAGCTGTTCCTTCTTCTTCCTCCTTCCCTCTTTTTTCAGTTTATTCTTCAGTTTCTCCCTCTCCTTCGCCCTCTTATTCTTCCCCTTTGCTTTCAGATTCTTCCCTTGCCCCTTCCCCTTCTTCTTCTTCCATAAATTTATTTTTTTTCAACACTCTCCCAACCTTTCCCCTCCTAAGTTTATCCCTACTCCTTCTCCCTCTTCTTTCCCTATTCTGGGACCTTTTAACGTCTCCCCTCCCATTTCCACTCCTCCTTCTTACTCCTCCTTAATTTCTTCCACCCTTCCCAATTTTCCTCCTTCCTTCCCTTCCTCCTCTTTTTCTTCTTCCTTAAGCTTCCCTTTTCAACTCCTTCTATTTCTCCCACTTCTTCTTCCACTTCTTCTACCCCCTCTTATATCCTTCCCATTTTTAATCGCCCTTATGTACATTATTGTATTCTAAGGTGGATCTTGATCCACCTGGCATTATTGTAGAAACCCATTTATTCACCCTATAGCCAGTAGCCCGAACCAATGGATCTTGATCCTTCTGATATATATGTGGCCATTGATTTTGATTTTTATCCGTTCCTCCTCCATTTTTAACTGGTCATATTTTTTTCTTTTCGTCGTCTTGGCCGGCACTCAAAAAAGATTTCAAAATATTTTTTTAAAAAAAAAATATAAAAAAAATATAAATCCCCTTTAATAATTTCACTAGGGTGTTTATCTCATGATAAGCATATCTACAATACAAAGTATTGTATTTATCATACAATCAATTTTCTATAGTGAATTTTGATATAACGAATTTTACAATGCAACAAATTTTCAGTGTAGTACAGATTTTTAAATATAGAAAAATTTTTTTTTTTTTTTGCTTTACTAGGATCGCGATAATGATTACATGGTTCGCACAGCTCACAAGTAGCTATACGACTTATTTGTGATGAATCACAGCACCCCTCTTTGGCACTTTTAAGCCCAGTGTGAGCATGTGATTCCTAGGTACATGATTATTAAATACCCGAGTAGACTGCCACATCACAAATTTGTGTCACTCAGAGAATCGAACTCCAGCCTTAAAACCCTAGTTGTAATATAGGCATTACGATGATTAAAGACACTACAATATCAATCACCTATAACCTGCGGCTTTTGTTCAACCTAAGTTATACAGTACCTACCATTGATCCTACCCTCACAGGTACCCTTTGCAGACGATGCGTATTTGTCCATTACAGACCAGCCTCACTATCGGTTCTAAACTCAATTGGTTCACAATAGGTAAGAATATCTATTATCACTACCTGTTGTCAGGATGGTATGGATCTAGATGAAGCAAACTTACACCTTTTGGTGGTAGCTACCATCACACCTTATAGACATCTCAGGGTCACTATATTCTACAAATTCGTGATCTTTAATGTACATAGTATGTACACATCTTATGATATTCATTCCTGAAATCAAACTGGTAAATCCCGCAAACTTAATTTGTTGCGATTTGCCTTAGTCAGGGGCTGAACTAGGGTCTATTGCAGTGTAACCTATGATAGGGCTTAGCGATTTACCGCTAAGCTAGAACCGCCAGATTCTATATTGAAAAAATCTGCTATATTGAATTTAGTAAACTAAAATTTATATTATGTTTAACAGGTGTGAGAACTTGTCAAATAAATGCTTATATAAAAGGGTTTCTTACCATCAACATTAGAGCAAGTTTGTTCACGAAAAAAATCTGGCAGCATTAAGTGTGGTTTTTCAACCATCATCTGAAGAACAAGTAATTCCTAATATTGAAGGTAATAAATAATATGTCATGATACTCTCCTTAACAAATCTTATTCTTACAATCCAAATGCTAATATAATTACGAACCTTCCAGAAAAATTTATTCTTTCCGATATCAACCAATATAATCTTATTTACAACAATTTCAAAATTAAAGACATTTTGGATGATTAAGTTGGATTGTTCTTCAAGAAATTGCATAAAGTTGTCATGAACAAAAAAACCAAAATAAACACAGTTGAGTTGCATACTAATGATCTAATGAGGTATAGTCAAACCTTTATATAATGATACAGATATTTTAAGAAAAAAATATCGGTATATCAAGTTATTGGTATATTATATTATGTAATAATATTTGTATATTATATTGATCAATATTGGTATAAATAATAAGTCAATCAGATTTCAATAATAAATATTTTAAGAAAATGTTGATTTTTAAAGCAATATTATTTAATAAATCAATAAAATTACTATATAATCCACAATTTTATTCTCTTTATAACGAATATTTAAACATAGCAATTAAATAAAAATTGAGTAACTTTTATTAGAAAAAAAAGTGTCTTTGAATTTTACTAAATGCATATAAAAAATATATTTTACCACTATATCCCTTCTCTTTATTACATAGTTTATTCATTTGTTTTGCATACACATTCTTTTTGTTTTGATTTCAAAAATGGTTCAAATATGTGATCACATATATATAACACATATGTTTATATTTATGATTGTGATCGCAATCACAATCACATAACATATAAAATATAAATGTTATTATTTTTATCTTTATTTAGCAATATTAATTTTTACAAACCTTTCATACCATATTACATTTATTATGAAAAAATGATTTTATGGTATTTTTTATATTAAAAAAATTTTATTTTGTAAAATTTAAACAATATTATAAATCATGTGATATTATATATCATTATAAATAGATTTTATATCGTTATATGTGAATATCTTTATATTATAATACTAAGAGTATATGTGGTATTTGTATTATTTATCATAATACAAAATAAAGAAATTTATTAATTAAATCCATATATAAAGCTAATTTAATTATAATTGTTTTAGGCAAGATATTTTTTATCATTATAAGACATTATTGTTATATAATAGCATTGTTATAAACAACTTTAACTATGTATATTAGAACGCATTGTTGACTTTAATACTTTACCTTTGGTGTTTAAAATGAACTGAAATTTAATCTACACGTTATGAAAAATCCATGCATTACAGCCAAATCTAAATTTGTTGTTGAAAAAAATGATATAGTTATGATAATTGTGAAGGTTTGTATAATTTGGATTATTTGACAATCTATTATATTTTGTTGACTCAAACAACTTTTTATAGGACAAATACTTACAAAATGTTGAATCTGGAAATGATTTCAGAGAAATGCAAATTGCAGCCAAAATTCTCGCTTGCATTGTAACAGTGTAAAATTTTGGCTAAAATCTGATTACAAATCCAATATCAATTAAATGTCTTTGTTTATCATCTCGTCAATCCTGATGTTAACTTTATGTTCTGAGATAATCAATGTGAAACATTGTAGATCCAAATGTCAATTTTATTTCCAGTGTAATGGATAACTTTATTGACATGATCATCTTTGCTGATCGATTTTGTTAACTTTATTTCCTTAACGATATCATTTATTTTTTTATAGATATATTTAGTTTAGTTTATTTTATAATTATCAAACATGCATAAATATTACTTTATTTTTATTAAGTCTCGATACCTTACGATGTTAAGCTTAAACTGTTCGTCGTTAAGTTAACAAAGATTATTTGCTAGCAAAGAGTTTAAGTACGTGTAAACTATGGAAGAAATAAACACGAAAAGTTAAATTGAAGGGTCAGATCGTCTTTATTGATATAGATTCAAAGAAGAATGAAGTGTTTTACAAGTAAAGATAAGGTTTAGAGATAAATGTTATTGTTTTATTAAAGAATTGATATTGACTCTGCCATTTAGCAGGTCAAAGATATAGAGTATTTATACAAAATAAAATAATAGTAAATAAGATATGATAAATAAGATAAATATAATAAATATAATAAATATAACTAATCTATCTAAACTAACAAATATAATATATATAACAAATATAATAAATCTGATAGATCAGTCAAATATGACTAATATGTCATATTTGTCAGATTTGTCCAATTTGTCATATTGGTCAGATCGGCTAACCAATTCAAATCATATGATTGGCTATAGTTGATTGGCATAGCATGGATCACGCCTTCAATCTTCCCCTTCTAAATTTTGAGCTCCTGACCAAATGTTGGTAGCTTCATCAACTATGGATCGATAAGATTTACTTGATAAACGATAAATATCTTTCAAGGTTACATTCTTAGTCCTTTGAATTTGATCTACCCCTAAGATTTCAAACAAGTAGTATATTCAAATTGATACATGACTATAATATTTTGTGAGAAGTCCTCTTAATTGACTTCTTTAAGATGGAGTAGTTATTTCAGTTTCAAGTAGTTGACCTAAATAATAGGCATTAGTTAAGGTAAAAATTCAATCTCTTAATCTTGTTGACCTTAGTAGCATTCGATATGTTGCTAAGATTTTCTTTTGCATATTTGATTCAGTTGAATAAGGGGGAAAAGTAGGTATTATTTCCAACGGTAAGGTTGCTTTTAAGTCTTCGATGATTAGTTGTTCCATTGATAAAAATTTTGTAGAGATGAAAAAAAAAATAAAAATTCTAAAGTGTATTTTGAAATGGAGATTCTTTATATACTTTTAAAAGATCTCCATTTACTGGGGTATGGAATACAAGACCATCTAATTCTCTTATCTTGTATGACCCATTTAATAACAGTTGATGGATGTAATAAGGTCCTTTCCATTTTTGGTCTAATTTTTTTGAATGTGTTTTGTCCTTAGCAGCTTCAAAGTACAAAACCTTATCTCCAATATTATATGTAGTAGAGATTCTTGTATTTTGTCATGATATTTCTTTTGTTTTTATTATGCAAGTTATACCTGTATTTTTGCTTCTTGTCGTACTAAGGGCAATTTGTTAATCAGATGATCAATTTGTTTTTGTAAAGAAAAATCTTGATTGGTGCAAATATTATTTAGATCTTCAGGATTATCAATTGGTAACGTTGCATTTCTTCCATAAACTAAATAGAAAGGTTCAATTTTTGTAGATGATTGCTTACTTGTACGATAAGCAAATAATACTGGTAAAATGTATTGGTCCCATTGAGTAGATTTTTCTACTAATTTAGCCAAAGATTCGCATAAAGTTCTATTGAATCTTTCTACTAATCCATTAGTAGCATAATAATAGGCTTTTTGGCACATTTCGTCCAAATGCTTTCAGAAGGTTGTCCTAGGTATCATATTTTCTTTCATATAGCTACACAAAGCTCAAATCCTTTTTAGATTCCTATTTGATATCATATCTATTTTAAAGTTCGCATCCTATTGCTTTCTATCCTGAAAAATCAGAAATTTTTAGCAAATTACGTTCAAATGAATTCAGGAGGTCAACTTGAGTATCATAATTTTTCATTCATAGTATAATCCCATTGTAAATATACATGTGACCTTAAGGAAATCAATTTGCTTTCTTGATTGTTATTCACTCTGTAATCTTAGCTTCTCATATGTAAAAATAATTTTTCACTTTGACACAAACAAGTCTGAAACACTTTTGTATTCATCCTGGATATCATAAACTTTTTGCATACATTATAATCAAATTGCCTCCCTATAGCATACTGCAAGAGAGAACAAGCATGAGGAGGAGCGGAGCGATGATAAATGTGCGTTCAACAGGAGAAAAAATATAGCAGAAGTCCCTTAGGGTGGATGCTATATTTTTTTGACCCTATGCTACCTTAAAATATATGCTAATATTATAAGGCAAATAGGATATAAACAAGGTCTGCGAAGCGAAGTGAAGCAGAGCATGTTCCCAAAACACGTGAACAAAGCTGCCTTCTATTTAGTATACATTAATTTCTGACCCTATACTACCTTTTTCTAGCCCAAAACTAGCCCGTCATCAGCCTGAATTTTTGCAAGCTTCTGACGTTGGTAAAAATCTCGAATACGATATTTACTTGCATGTTCTCTACAGGCTTTATACATAAAGAAAGTTGATTTTTCGCATTCTATACACGGAATTTGTCTAGGAGAATTCCGGTGAACTTTGCACCCATCTGGGTGATAACATCCTTTATCACAAATTGCACTACTTTGTAGGATATAGGGGCAACGATAAAATCCTCCCATAGTTTCTTTTTTTGAATAAATATGTAATTCTAATTATCCAAATAAATTAATTTTCATTTTAAACTTTTTGTAACCATTTATACTCTTTGCGAAAAAATGAGCGGAATACTAGGTAGTAGTATAACCAGTGCATTAGAACAATTATTCAGAAACTTTTGGGGAGACCCGATACCACCTAAGTTACTCGGAGGAGAAGAGCGACTATGAGACCGCTGATGAAGGAGAAACATCAGATTCTGAATCTGTTAACGAATCTGAACCTGAAGAAGACAACAAAATAATATTTAGAAGAATAGAAGATCCAGCTCTGAAAAGGTTAATAGAAAATAGAAGAATTTCTGATCAAGGCTTATGTGTAAATCATCTTGCTATTATTTCAGAAACTTATCCATATCGAGAAGATTCCTTAGCCACATTTGAGGATATAGAAGACCAAATTAGTGATATTTATAGAAGAGAGTTAGTCCGCTTAAAGGGAATAAAAATTAAGATAGTTCTTATTGCTCATATGTATCAATTTGCACAAGTAGAAAGACTTCATAACTAACGGTTAGATCAGAACATAGCATTTCCAAGTGAAATTTTAGATATTATTCATCAGGATCGAATAGACCAAACTGTTTCACGTCAATATAATGAAATTTTAGATAAAATCGATGAAATGGAACGTAATCAGCATTCGGGTTGGATATATGAATATGGGAAAAAGATCTATCTAGAAATAAGTGCATACCAGCTACTTTGAAGTAGTTCACATTTTGTTTTGCCAAAAATATGGGCTAAGCCTCAATTAGGGATAATTAATCCTCAAAATACAAATAACAGATGTTTTGAAGCCTGTTTAAAGACTTATTTATCTAGTGAGAAAGCTCGTAGTTAGAGATGTAGAGCAAGAAATCTTCACGATGTTAATAGATTACGATGCTTTGATAATATTCTAGACTTTTCTGGTATAAATTTCCCAGCCACATTGCGTGATATTGATAAATTTGAGGAAAATAACAAAATTATGCATTAAATGTGTTTTATCCAGCATTCTCAAAAAATGATAAATAGCAGGTAACTAGAAAGTTGGACCCACTCCGCATATCAAGAATATAATTATCAAAGAGAAAACATGGTAGATTTAATATTATTTACTGAAGGGGAGGAAGACTTGAGAGACCGCCGTAATATTAACGATATGCCAGAAGGGTTAAATACACATTACTGTCTTATTAATGGGAAAAATGGATGGAATCAGATTATGCATAATTAGAATAAGTATCATGAACAAAAATATTTCTGTTGACACTGCATAATTGCTTCATTCTCAAGATTGGATTTGCTTCAAGAGCATATAGAACATAACTGTCATGGTCGAAATAATCCTAATGCTGGGCAAAAAGAAATATTCCCTGAAAAGGGAATGCATATCATGAAGTTCAAAAACTATAAGATAATGGAAAATGTCCTATATTGTTTCGTTAAAGATCTAAAAGCAGATAGTGATTAGATAGAAAACAATATTATCAATGAAAAGACAGTTAAACTACAGAAGTAGAAACCTAATAGTTATGGCTATGTTTTAATGCAAACAGATGGGAAGTTAGCAAAGAAATTGCAAGACGAACTCTGAACTTAATTGCATAATCATGGGAAAGCATGCAACAAGATTTGGAAGAAATTATCAAGCTGAAGCTAAGTACCCAGAAAAAATAAAAATGACAGAACATGATTGGCGAAGACATTACTCAGGTATAAGATGCTACATATGTGAAGAAAAGCTACAAGAAACCCGATATAATAAAGTAAAATATTTTGATACTTCCAGAAA
>CAMKVN010001499.1:0-18140 GCA_946474995.1 Funneliformis geosporum
AAATATAAATTTGTATTTGTATTTGATTTGATTTTCAAATCAAATATTCAAATATCAAATCGAATTGCGGAACCCTAGTTATAGGTATTAATTATTCAAAATTAGATTCTGAGATTTTCATAAAAATAGAAAGAAAAAATACACTTTATTTCATAAATAAGAATAAATATTCCTAAAAATTTATATAAATACAAATATAAATATTATTATTTATTTAAAATTATAAAATTTATTTATATTTAAGTATAAAAACAAACAAATATATTATATTTATCAAAAATTGATAAAATATATATATTTAATTTATTGTAAATCTATCATTATTTTAAAGTAAACATATTATTATTAAAAGTTAATATACGTTTTTTATAAAAAAATAGATTTTGATATTTATTACAGTTTTTTATTATTTAAATAGGCTATACATAATACTAATAACTTTAACTTTATTTGATTTTTTGTAATTGAAATATATTAATAATAGATAAGCATAATTTTGCTTAAATTCTTATAATAATTTAATATCAGTTTCTTATAGATTACATCTTAAATAAATTATCTTAATATAAATTTTTAATACTAAAATTCTAACATAATTATAAAAATTTAATGTATATGCTTTATATTATAAAATAAATAAATTTCCTAATATTATTAATATTTGATAAAATAATCATAATATGTTTTTGAAAAATTGAAAAATTGTTTAATTATTTTAATATATCCTAAAATAATATATTTTTTATAAAAAAATACTTATAAATTATAGCTTATATAATAAATAATTACATATATAACATAATATAAAACAATTTTTTAATAATAATAAAGTATTTATTTAAAATATAAAATAATAAAAAAAGCAATTAGAACTTTAATTAAAAAAAAAATCTTATAATTTAAAGAATTATAAAATATTTCTTTTATATAAATAATCTATATATAATAATATATCAAATAAAATTTAGGGATTTAGATAATTATCTATGAAATTCAAAAAATGAAAAATTATATCAAAGTTTATAAAAATACTTTAATAAAAATTAGCAAAATTAAAAGATTTAAATGTTTAATTGAATCCAAAATAAATCTAATTAAGCAATTTTAAACATATTTAATTTGTATAATAAATCAGTTATAACTAATATGTTTGCTATATTAAATATATTAATTATATTAATTATATTGATCAATTTTTTTGAAAATATATTAATTATTTATTATAATACATATATTTTATTAGTTTATTAATTAATAGTACTCAAATTGTTAATATATTTTAAATAGCTAACAATAAGTAATAATAAAATATAAGTATTATAATAAAAGAAAATAACTAAGTAAGAATCATATAAACTTTTTAAAGTTATCAAAGTAAATAATTATGAAAAATAGAGTTAAAAAAAAATACTATATATTGTAATTTTTATTAACTTCTAGTTTGTATAAATTTATTAATATTAACTTTTGAATTAATTTGAAAAATTAAATTATTTTCATTAGCATTAAATTAAGATCTTTTATTTTCTTAAACAAAATTTATTATTATAAAAGTTTTTAACTGTATGTTTATTATTAATATGTTTATTTTTTTATTCATTAATTTCATATAACTTTTATTATATTTTTAAATTTACAAAAAATTTATTATATATTTTAGTTTAACGATTACGTTCAACTCAATTGCGGATATCGGACTTACAATTAATGTTCTTTTTGATTTCGTTATAGATATTTATAATATTTAAGAAAAAAATAATTAGTCGGATTAGCAGTTACTAAGCAATATATGTTATTTTGAAATGATTCTTTTGAATCTACTCGTGTCGCCTAGTATTTTTGCTGCGTTTCATTAAATCACGACGGTCAAGATTTTGTCTTGATTTTTCTTCGATATATATTGGCGAAGAAAATATCTTTATAATCGGTACTATAAAGATCAAATTACGACTGCCAAGGTATTATATATCAAAGTTTCTTGGCTTACAAGTATAAAGATAATAAATCTCTATTGTTATTAATAATAACATCTGATCATACCTAATTGTAGCACGAGCTCTTGAGTCTTGCAACACTAGCTGTTGACCGCTGCTAGCACTGGCAGCAAACATCCTTATAAGAACACTCCATCCATCTGTCCCACACTTGTATCCACCAATTCTACAACAGCTTCTCCCAATTTTTTTCTTTTTCAAGCAAACGCTTTTTACAACACAGCGTATTGCTGTAATCATTTTTTTTTTTTTTTTGTCACAAAGGTAAGTTACTTACAAACGGTTTTTCTAAAGCAGCATTTTTGCTTTTTAATTTGTATATATAGCCTTTTCTTGTCTGGTCTGTTTATGATGTAATAATCATCGCGTAATAGAATTTTATTAAAACAAAAATTACAATGAAAAAATAACTTTTTTAAAAAAATTGTTCTACAATAATAGGTTTTTTCTATCTTCTCTAATATAACATATAAATAGCCATGGAGGACGAAGTTGCCGCTGTATGTATAAATCTTTTTTATTCTTATAAAATACAAATACTTTAATAACCATCTGTATAGTTATTACTTTATCACTCTGATACAAACCTTTTAATTAGATATAAAGCTTTTTTAGATTGAATTATTAAATAACTTGCAACTAATTTTTCATCTCATTACAAAATAGCTTGTCATTGACAATGGTTCCGGTATGTGCAAAGCCGGTTTCGCTGGAGACGACGCACCGCGCGCTGTAAGTGAAATTTATGTTTTTCTTGCATTAATTTTCGGATCGATGAATCTGATAGATTATTTCTGGAGAATAATTCCGTTGAATTTTATTTTATTTTTATTTTTATTTTTATTTTTTTTTTTGTTGTGAACCATATTATTTAAAAATGAATTAATTTGATTTTAAGCATATATGGAAATACATTGTATTAATTTTAATCATTATTGTATAAATTAGGTTTTCCCATCCATTGTTGGTCGCCCTCGTCATCAAGGTGTAATGGTCGGAATGGGTCAAAAAGATTCATACGTAGGCGATGAAGCCCAGTCTAAGCGTGGTATTCTTACGCTTAAATATCCAATTGAGCACGGCATCGTAACGAATTGGGATGACATGGAAAAAATCTGGCATCATACGTTTTACAATGAACTTCGTGTTGCTCCCGAGGAACATCCCGTGCTTTTGACCGAAGCACCTCTTAATCCAAAATCAAATCGTGAAAAAATGACCCAGATTATGTTTGAAACTTTTAATGCACCTGCTTTCTATGTTGCAATTCAAGTCGGTTATCCATCAATTAAAGCTCTTTTTTTGTTGTTGCATCTCCAATTTAAGTATGATAGTTCAATTTAAAAATATACTTGTCTATTCCATAGGCTGTCCTTTCATTGTATGCTTCTGGTCGTACTACTGGTATTGTCCTTGATTCCGGTGATGGTGTCACCCATACTGTTCCAATCTACGAAGGTTATGCTCTCCCTCACGCCATTCTTCGACTGGATTTGGCTGGTCGTGATTTAACCAATTACCTGATGATCATTCTAATGGAAAGGGGTTATTCATTTTCAACCACCGCTGAACGTGAAATTGTTCGTGATATCAAAGAAAAACTCTGTTACGTTGCTTTAGATTTCGAACAAGAAATGCAAACCGCTGCTCAATCATCATCATTGGAAAAATCATATGAATTGCCTGATGGACAAGTCATTACTATTGGTAACGAACGGTTTGTATTTGTTTTTGTATTACTTTAATAAGTGTTTATAAATATGATGAAAAATACGTTATCAAAATGTTTATTTTATAAATATTTTAATATACCTGTGTTTCTAATTCTAGTTTCCGTGCTCCAGAGGCTCTTTTCCAGCCTTCATTTTTGGGTCTTGAAGCCGCTGGTATTCACGAAACTACATACAATTCTATTATGAAATGCGATGTTGATATTCGTAAAGATCTTTACGGTAACATTGTTCTTTCTGGGTAAGTTTTAGTTTTATATAGAATATGTACTTATGCATCCTCCTTTTTGTATACAAGATTCTATCATTGATTTTTATTTAATATTTTGTAGAGGTACTACTATGTATGCAGGAATTGCAGATCGTATGCAGAAGGAAATTACAGCGTTGGCACCTTCTAGTAAGTTTTTTTTTTTTTAATGCAAACATTTAAAATAAGTTTATTTTATCTAAAATTAATAATTTCGCCATTGAATTAAAATTTAGGCATGAAAATCAAGGTATTTATCATTTTGTTGTAAAAATTTATTTTGTAAGTTTAATATACTAATTTTTTTTTTCTACAAAAAAAAACAATAACTATACATTACAGATTGTCGCCCCCCCAGAACGCAAATATTCTGTCTGGATTGGAGGGTCTATCTTAGCTTCGGTATGTATGCTTTTAGTGCGTATTTTATATTTTATTCAAAATTAAATATTAATGTATAACTATATATAAAAATATATATGATAGCTTTCCACTTTCCAACAAATGTGGATTAGTAAACAAGAATACGACGAATCTGGTCCCTCAATTGTTCATCGCAAGTGTTTCTAAATAAATTAATAACTTTATTATTTGTCATGATGGTCGAGTAAGGCTTTTGGAATTTTATTTTTATTGCGATAATTTTTTTATATGAAATTTTGTGATTAGTCCAAAGGATAACCAATAAAAGGGTATTTATTGTAAAATAACTTGTAGTTTCCGACTTCAGACCAAATCCTCTTCGTAGTATTCTTCACATTCATAAAAATAAATTACTTTATTATTACTATTATTATTTCATTTCATATTAAAATGTTTGCGTAATTTTATTAATTATAATGAACTTTGCTTTATCTTGAACGAAATAATCCTTTGTTAAATTAGAATTTTATCAATAATAAAAGAAAAAATTATTTATATTATTAAATCCAAAAAATTTATTTTTTATTTCATTCATATAAGTAGTAGTTACATCATAATTTGTCAAAATAAAATTAATTTCAATAATAATAATAATTAAATCGCAATTAAGGATAATGTTATAATCTAATTTTAGGTTTTTCTTTCAACAGATCGTACGGTAGGATGCATTTGTAATCCTATAATTTCTGGATTCAAATTTATAGGACGCAACTTTCTCAAAAGAATTATTCTAATGGTAGCATAAATCAAGATTACAACACCAAATGCCATAGGTATTAACCAGAATATTGGACTAAGATTATAATTTGTTTGAAATGCAACGTTAAATGGTGGGATATAAACAACGCACATGCCCAATATTACACCAAAAGCTAACCCAAGGAAATTACGGGGATTTGAGAAGATGAATTTACCAAATGGGAACCGAAATCGAGCTTTGCAAGCGAATAGATTGAACATCTGTTGAATCAAGATGGACAAATATACAATTGATTGTGCTTCACCCAATGCTTGCAATTGTTGTTCCATAGAAATCACTTCATTATGAACATTCGTATAAGGTATTGCGTTCTTTGTAAAATATTTTCCTTCAGATACTCCATGTTGCATTTTTCGTGCATCATATGGAGTGATACGATGGTGATTTAAAACTACGAAATATGCAACCAATGCGCCAATTAATTCAATAACGCCAATTTCCAAGTATGACCATCTGAGAAGCGTTGCATCAACCAACACTTCACCTTCAGAACCCTCAAATAATTCAGGCCACCAGGTTGATGTAAAAGGTTTTTTCATTGAATGCATAAATTGTGAAACTTTTGAAGGAGTTACAGGATGACCAGTCTCCGGATCGGTGATAGTTGGAGTTCGATTAAGAGCATGGCGACGTATACGTTCTATTGAAGTAGCAGTAACGGGTTTTCTAGGAGGTAATTTCATTAGACCTGTATCGCTTTCTGGTTTGTCCCAGGCGAATGAAAGAGCTAAAAATAATTCAAATCCTAAGTCTGTCAACAATATTAGAATTGGTGTCAAAGGTAATGGGATAGGAACAACAACAAATAGTAACGAAACCACAACTTGTGGCGTTGAATGAGTAATAGTGTATTGAATAGACTTTCTAAGGTTCGCAAAAATGAGACGTCCTTCTTCAATGCCCTTCACCGTAGAGGCAAAGTTATCATCCATTAAAATCATAGCGGCCGCCTCCTTAGAAACATCAGATCCAGATTGATTCATAGCGATCCCTAAATCTGCTTTTTTTAAAGCGGGTGAATCATTTACACCATCACCAGTTACTCCTACGATATGACCAATAGATTGTGCACGTTTGACAATTTCAAGCTTATGACGAGGAGAAGTACGCGCAAAAATAATTTCACTTTTAGAAAAGATATTATCCCAATCATGATTGCTTAAGGAATCTATCTGTTCACCATGAATAACAATAGCGTTGTATTCATCTTCACGGATTGATTCAATAGATCGACCAGTTTTTTTAGCAATAAGTTCTTTGGTATCTGATAATACTAAATTAATTTTGCGTCCAATAGCCTCAGCGGTTAAAGGATGATCACCAGTTACCATCATTACCCGAATACCGGCAGTACGACAACGACCAATGGCTTCACGAACTCCATGCTTTGGAGGATCTTCTAATGAAGCTAATCCAACAAAACAATAATCACCTATTGGGTAATTTTTATCCTCTTTTTTGAATTCAAAACCTTCATGATATTTATCAGCTGGTAACAATAATTGTGCAAAAGCCAAAACTCGATGTCCTTTTGAAGCCATAAATTCATAAATCTCGTCATATTTCTTTTTATGTTCGTCAGTCAAAGGAATTGCATTCTCTTCTGACAATATTGTTGTACAAAGTCTAAGTACTCGTTCAGGTGCACCTTTGATATACAAAGTTAGATCGCCATTGTTATGTTTCTTCTTATGAATTGTGAGTGCCCATTTTGTTTCAGAGTTGAAAGGAATTTCGAAAACTTTTGGGTATTTCCTAATAAGTTCATCATAATCATCTACATTTTGAGCAGCGAAGCGTATTAACCCTGTTTCGGTAGCATCACCAAGGATTGAACGTTCAGCGAATGGAATGTCGGTACGATCAAATTTAGCACGGGAGCATAATGAAGAAATATGAATAATTTCTTGAATACCAGGTGCGTTTGGATCGAATGGAGTATTTTCGGATTGCATGTTTCGAAATGCCGAATACATATTTAAAGAAGACCAAATAAAAGTTACAGTCATTTGGTTTCTAGTTAAAGTACCGGTTTTGTCTGTAGCCAAAAGAGTAATTGCTCCAAGTGTCTCAACACCTTGAAGATCTTTTACAAGAACATTTTGAGCAGCCATTCTCTTTGCTGCTATAGTCAAAAGGACAGTTACAGTAGCTGGCAGCCCTTCAGGAACCCATGCAACAAGTATGGAAATGGCGAAACTAACGTTAAGAGCAACATTATCGTATACACTAAAACCAACTCCAAAAAAAATTAAAGCACAAATCACGGCAATCGTAGCTATTAATTTTACGAAATCATCAATTTCTTTTGCTAAAGGTGACTTGTTCTTTTCTTCTCCTGCAGTAAGACCGGCAATCTGACCCAACACAGTAGTATCGCCAGTTCTGATGACAATACCATAACCTTCACCCGATATAACTAGGGTACCATTAAAACAGATATTAGTAGCCTCTAGTGGATTCTTGTGAGTATTTGTCTTTATCCTTTCTTGTGGTTCTGATTCACCAGTAAGGGAGGAATTATCCACTTTCATATCAGTTGCGGCGAATACCAGTAAATCAGCGGGAACTTTATCTCCCATCTTTACAAAAACTATGTCACCTCGTACTAGATTAGATGCTTGGATTTGTATGAGTCTAGCATCTCTAAGGACATAACATTGTTGTGGGATCATATTCAAAAATGACTCTAAAATCGCGGCTGACTTTTGCAATTGATAAAATTCAATGAACGCGTTCAAAAAAGCCACACCAAAGAAAATAGCGCCAAGATAAGTCTGTGAAACAGAAATGAAATAATAATTAATATTTTACTATAAATTTGATTATTTAATTGAAAATTCTCAACAAAATTTTAATAAATAAATAACTAACACTGGATTGATTGTCTTCTTGATCAATAGCAAATAAAATGTACATTAGAACACCCGCAATCATTAATAATATATTGAATAAAGTCAATAAACATTCCAAGTATTTTACGAAGGGATGTTTCCTTTTGGGGGGCGTGAGGACATTATGACCGTATTGTTCCAATAAACCTTTAATTTGGGTCGTTTGCAACCCTCTAGATTCTGCAGGTTTGACAGTATTGACATCAACGTTATATCGTTCAGCGACTTCTTCGGGTGTATACAAATGTTCATTCTAAATTATCGAAAATGAATAGATTTAATAACAAGGATTGATTGATTGTCGAAATAAAGAATAAAAATAAATACTTACAATGTCTATATTTTTATTTGTAGTTTCGCTTGCCTTATTTTCGTTATCTTTAGGTATTGTTCTTGTAGTTGATTCTACATTGGGGGAATTAGGAACGACTTCATGATCTGGTTTTTCTTGCTCGGAGAATTGAATCTTTTGAGTATTCGATGTTGCAATAATTTCATTAGCCGACTTCTCCGAAATTTCAGGATTATCTTTTACTGGGGTTTTAGAATTTTCTGAAGGTTGAGTATTATCATTTGTAAGAGTTGTTGTTTGCTCGATAGATTGTACTACAGTAGGAGCATTAATAACCTGTTCTTTGACATCTTGTCGAAGCACTGGTTGTTCCTTGAATACGACAGTTTGGCCTGTGGGGATGTTCGACGATGTTTGTTTCTTGTCAACAAAAGTTGAACTTTTTTCGGAAATTTCGGAGTCTATAACGGTAACAGTTTCGATTTCATGTTCTATTGTTTCATCAACAGTTTCTATATTGGTTTCTTCGCCTGGAGTGCTTGAGATTTCTCTTACTTGACGAACATTGGGAACTGAAGTAGACTTCCCCGATTCGTCTGACATAATAATTTTATCTATTAAAAAGTATGCCTTATTATATTAATTTTTTTTTGTTGGTATATTTGAATATTATGACTTATTATATAATTTATAATAAACTAAAAAATATGATATATTAAAAATACATGAATGAAAGAATTGAAGAACGCAAAAAAAGGCGTTAGACTTCATAGTTAAGAGGAGGAATAAAAATATTTATATAATTCCTGAACGAATGAATCGAGTCTATTTCTTGCATCAATTTAACACGATTTTTGACATTTGATATTGTACAACAGGTAATTCGTTCTTTTAAATTTCCCGATCCCTACAGGGATAATTCACAACTAAAAATTCAATTACTTGGTATTTTGTCACTATTACGTATCCAAAACCTTTTTATTTATTTTATCGAAACTTTTGAATAACTGATAATTAAGGGGGGAAGGGAAATAAGTGCTATTAGCCAATCCGTTTATACAATTCATGATCTAAAAAAAAAAAACCAAAAATAAATTAAATAAATTGATAAATTGGAACAGGTTTAATTAGTTTAATGTTGTACGACGTTTAACGAATTATGTACCTAAATCCTAACTAATAAATCAAAGATTCATTAATATTGTCGAAGTAATATTATTTCCCTTACAAGTAACAGATTTAATCGTATTTTTTCCTTCTTGAATTAAGAATACATTTATAATTTATCAATCATAAAAGGGATACTTAATTATTAAAATGAAACTTTTAATAAATATATTCTTTAAAAGTTCTGAAAGTAAAAGTCAAAAAATCAGGTATAAATAAAAGAAAATTATCAATTTATTGATACAATGTGCATTTAAAAGGCAAAGAAACTCGTTTTAAATAAAAATAATAATTAATATATCAAAATACCGTGAAACGTTCATCTAAATTCTGGAGTCGGCTCAGTCAGTCGTTAGACCCTTTCATTCGACTCAGTCGTTTCGACTCTCATTTATACCGATATCCAATTATATTTTGTGTTACTATTGTCACATGTGCACGTGTGATTAATTTAATTTATTTTCATTTTTGATTATCTCGCATCACATGATTTAAGGTCAATAAAAATTTAAATACAAAAAAGCATTTATAAACACGTGGTTTTACTTATAAGCCCAGTTAACTCCGAATTATCAAAATTATGCTTCGGACGTACAACGGTTACCGTTCCCTAGTTGTATTTAATACTTAACAAAAATATAATTGAGATTTTTGCGTGACTCAGCCTGATACTATTACGTCACCTAATTATTAATGAAAGTAATGAAAAATTTTATTTTACATATTTTATATTTAATTACTAAAAATATTATTTAATATTTAATCCCATCTTTTATCCTTAATATAAATGAATATTATATATAACCTTTCCTATTGATCTATTATCTAAAAAAAAAAAAATAATAATAAAAATAATAATAAATTATCAATTTAATAATTAGATTTGAAAAAATAATATCTTAAGTTACTATCGTAATATTATTTTAGTAAGGCTAAATATAAATATTTTAATATTATTACAAAATATATTATATCAGAATTTACAATTAAAATATAATATTTAATAAAATATATATTTTTCTTATTCTACTAATAATATTATTAAATTTTTCTATAAATATTAAAATATAAAAATAAAAATCATTATAAAGGTAATAATAAATTTATTTATTTTAATTTAAAAAAATTAATAAAAAAATCTATAGAAATTAACATAAAAAAATCATTAATTTTTTAATATAAATTAAATAAAAGATTAAAAAAGTTTATTTTAATATTATATATTAAAATATAAAATTTATTTATTATAATATATATAATAGATGAAATATATTAAAAAATCTTTATATTATAATTAATATTTTATATAAAATATTATTTGATCTGAATTTAATCTATATATCTAAAAGTAGAATTGAGAAGTACAATATTAGTACAATGATTAGTACTGTATAGTCCTGAAAATAAGCACACTTTTTGCTATAGAGAAGCTTATTTTTGGATATAATTAAAAAATTAAAAAATTGTATCAAAAAATCAATGTTACGAAATTAAATATATGCTGTGCTTTATATATAAATGATTTGCAGCTGGTCGATTGTGTAGTATAACAAAAAAATAAGATGATACAATATGCAAATCATACACAAACACATAAATTATACAAACTGCGTCATATTTAATAGTTGGTTTCATTTTTTTATTCTAGTTTGATTCAAATAACACAAATGCTATAAAATAACAAATATAAGTAAGTTGTTAAACGTAAAACTTCACCTAGTCGTACTTACACTTAACAGATTATCCTAGGACATATTAATATATTAATATATTAATATATCCTAGGATAATCTGCTTATACTAGAATAATATGTCTTAGGACGTTATAATCTATTGATTAATATGTCTTAGGACGTTATAGTCTATTGATTAATATGTCTTAGAATGTTATAATCTATTGATTAATATGTCCTAAGACGTTATAGTCTATTGATTAATATGTTCTAAAGATAAGGGTTT
Organism: Funneliformis geosporum; assembly: GCA_946474995.1. Taxonomy (NCBI): domain Eukaryota; kingdom Fungi; phylum Glomeromycota; class Glomeromycetes; order Glomerales; family Glomeraceae; genus Funneliformis; species Funneliformis geosporum. The sequence continues at coordinate 11,470 of CAMKVN010001499.1, forward strand.
GCTTCCCTCTCTATGACCTGTTGGTTAGTAATTATGGATGAACTGCACGCCTATTTGGTTGCCTTTTAAAATACTGAAATGGTGTAAAAAAGAGGTGACGGATGGCGCAGTGAATTTGCGATTAATTTTGGCTGGCTCTATGATATAACTCTGGTTGATCTTTTGGACATGTGATTTGAGGATCCAGCTTGGCATCATGATGGTGACTTGATAGTATTCTGGAACTACTGTGAAGCTGTCATAGAACTGTCATAGAACTGGCAGGGATCCAGAGAGGTTCTATTAGTTATTAAATGTAATAGCATGTATTTTGCTTATAATTTTAGATTGATCTAGTTTATATTGCTATTCTCTATTACTACCACCTACTCATACCTGTTTACAGTTGATATCTATTTGTGAAAAATTTTTACCGAGATTATTACTACTCAATGCTTATTTATCATTTTTATTACACCAATTAAGATTATCCTGATATAAGGTAGCGCAACATATTTGCTTGCAAATAATATCCTCAGATCATGTCGAAATATAATCTATTATGAATTGTTCAGCATTAGAATAAAACACTTTGCTAGAGCTTGCTATCCTATTTTATTTTCCATTCTCCTGACAGCTAATTGCATTTTTAAGCCTTATATTTTCATCTCTAAGTTCATTAACTTATTTTCGTAATGTATCTATTTATAATTGCATATTTAAAATCTTGTGAGTTAATGTAAGCTCAATTTGTAATTCAGTATTTTGTCGTCTCAAAGAATAACATTCAGAATTCATTATTGTATACACTTTAGAATAATTATTTTTTGCGTATTTTCAATATTAGAGCATTACCAAAGTAAGACATAATCTTTCTACTATATTGTTGGGAGATATATATGCTAAATTTTTTGCTGTCATGAAGAAAAATCTAGGTAATGATTTTGGTGACGCTCTCTGTAATACCCTTATATGCTTTTTTTAGAGTTTGAGGACACTTGATTATCTTTCTTTATATCTGTCACCTTGTTACTAAGATAACTAAGAAAATTGGACTTTTAGAAAAAATTTTTAATTTTCTTATGGTATATATATGATATATATATATATGGTTTATATATATACCTATAGGTAAAAAAAAAATTTTAATTTTCCTATGGTATATATATGATATATATGTATAGTATATATATGATATATTTGTATGGTTTATATATGTATATAGTATACCTATAGGTAAAAAAAAAATAAAAAAAAGTTAAGAAGTCCAATTTTATTAGTGACTCTTCGTGACAAAGTGACATTCATCTAGAAATCTTTTGATAGCTCTAAAAATATGAATTAGCTATATAGGGATGTTACAGAGAGCGTTACAAAGAGCGTCACTAAGAATTTTTTCTTTGTCTGATCATTAACAATGTTAACGGTTTTTGTCAAGAAAAGATAATAGGTTATAGTGTCACTACATTTCTGAGATGGGCTGTTGTCTCGGTAAAAAATTGTATTATAAGAATATGATCAGGCTGAAAGGCGTTTCTATTTATATTTAATCACCAACCAATTCTTGTGTTAAAGCTAATTCAGCTAACTTTTTCTGAGTGTAGTATTCCTTTGATCTATTTTTTTGCATGCGTATCGCAATAGTCATATTTGATCTTGTCAGCTCATCGCATTCTTTACAAAAAATCTGCCTAGAATTTCGGTTGACTTTACATCCCTTTGGGTGATAGCATTTTTGATTGCACACTATTCCAGTCCTAAGAATATATGGACAATTATATAATACCAGAATGTCACCTTTTTTCCACCTCCGATTTACATGTATTAATTAATAATGTCAGGAAATTAATTTCATTTTAAACTTTTTTCTTGCGAATAATATACCTTGAGTTTTGGTATAGCTATAAATTATTTTAAATAGCCTGAGAAAAAATGACACAATCTGAGCTTTCAGATTCCTCGACGCCTCCACCTCACTTTTCACCTAGAGGCTGAAAATGATAAAATGGAAGCTCAAGTAATTCTTTATTCTGGTAAAAAATACTTGTTGGGCTGTTTAACGCTAGATGATATAATTGCTGGAAATGATGAGAAATTAACTCCAATACTTGAGAATGCTTTATCTAAATGACAAGATATTCCATTTATGGCCATTGAGAATAAAGGATCAACAGAAAGGATAAATGAAATGTACCGCTATGTATTGCGTCTTTATGGTCGCCTTATTAACGGCCAAAAGGCACTGGTAACTCTTATAGACATTCAGGTTTTCTTTGACATTCTCGTACTAGACGAAGAGACTCCAGATAAATGCGAAGAAAAGGTGAGCGAAATTCTCTCTGGCATTGCGAAATCATATAAAATAGAACACATTAAAGCATTCCCTTTTTGGGGTTATCATTCTGAAAAAAGTCATATTTACGAATTTATACGAATGGTACTGGAGAGAGAAAGAAAGCCATCCAAGATATACAAGAAAATAATTTTGAAACTGCTTCAGATGATTTATACTCATTTCACCATAAGGTAGCCTGAGAGAATGGTATTTAACTTTCTGGATGGTCTACAATAAACAATTATATTTACAAGCAAGGCAAAGGGATCAGCCCACTTTGTCCGCACGAATTCTACATATCTATAAAAGATTTCTGTTCACTAGAAGATCTTACAACAATAAGTGACTGATTTTCGATTTCAGCTCTCTTACAAGATCATACTCTTGTTCTCACTTGGGATATAGACGCAATTACAAGAATTGGGTGAATTTGCTGAAGTCCTTGATCTGAATAATAATGTTTTTATGATTTCTATGATATTGCATTGGAAAAATGATCCAAAACCACTAAAGCAAATATGGGGCCTTTGCAATAGAAAGGGGGGAAACAGCTGGGAAAAATTAATTTTACTTTATATGCCAAATATGATTTTTATGCTGAAATATGTTCAAATTTAGCATTAACTCACTTTTGATTTTTTCAGCTGTTTCCCCCCTTTCTATTGCAAAAGCCCCATATGTCTTATCGATATTGAAATAGAACCAGATCTACACTGGATCACAATCATTTGCGGAAATCAAGTAAATCTACTAAAAGCTTTCACTCTCTGCTGGCGAGCATTTGCTCCTGATATTTATGTTGGGTTTAACGATTCAGACTATGATTGGTATTTTATTATGGAAAGAGCATATCATCTCAACATACTCGAATGGATGTAAGAGCGAATGACGGGAAAGTTCGAAACAAAGGAAGAAATTCTAAAGTGAAAATACCGTGGAAAGATAGGAGCGAAATCTGAAAATAATTTCCTGAAAAAGTATCCTATTAAGGCTCCTGAGAAAGGTGAAGAGGATCTTGAGGATAAAGAATATATGAGCAGTCTAATTAAGATCAAAATTAGTGCGGAAAATTATTTTATTTCTAGCTTCCTTAAACTGCTAGGTTGTATACCGATTGATGTCTGAGTGTGCCTTAAAAAACGTTTTTCTCATTCTGAAGTTAAAAAGGAAGGCTCACTTAAATTCTTCTTACAAAAATTCGGTCTTGACAATAAGGCCGATATGCCATACGATAAAATGTGGAAAATCTATTCAGAGGCGAAAAAAAGCCTCTCTTTGTCAACCGCGAGAAATATGCGTGAAGTAGCACAATACTGTATTATAGACATACTACACTATCAAGAGCTTTTGGTAAACCAAAGTATAATAAATAATTATAGAGAAGTTGCCTCCATAGCTTATGTTTCTCTTTTCGACACACATTATCACGCAAATGAAATAAAGGTACAGAACTTTCTCAGCGCATGTGCTATCAAACGAGATATGGTAATTAGTAGGATTCCACAATTCAATTTGATATTTGAATATTTGATTTGAAAATCAAATCAAATACAAATACAAATTTATATTTGATTCAATTCGATCAAATTCAAATCAAAGAATCATTTATTTGATCAAATCCAAATTAATCTTTATTTGATTTGATCAAATATTTGATTTGATTTGAATCAATAGTAAAACCATCTAGAGATGTATTAACTAAGAAAAACATAGTAAAAAACGCCTCTGTGGCTTCGGAAATGCTTTTTTTTATTAAGTAAAATATAGTAGAAAATGCTTTTTTTTACTAAGTAAAACATAGTGGAAATGCCTCCGCAGATTTAAAGACGTTTTTTTTATTAAGAAAACATAGTAAAAAAGCATTTCTGAAGCCACAGAGATGTTTTTTACTAAAAAAAACATAGTAAAAAACATTTTTACTTAGTAAAAAAAGTATTTCTGAATTTGCGAAGGCGTTTTCTACTATATTTTACTAGTAAAAAAAGCATTTTGAAGCCACAGAGGCGTTTTTTACAGTTTTACTTAGTAAAAAAAGACCTTTCCAAAGCTACGGAGGCGTTTTCTACTATGCTTTACTTAGTAAAAAAAGCATTTTCGAAGTTGCAGAGGTGTTTTTTACAGTTTTACTTAGTAAAAAAGCATTTCTAAATCCACGAAGGTATTTTCTACTATGTTTTACTTAGTAAAAAAAGCATTTTCGAAGCTGCGAAGGCATTTTTTTACAGGTTTACTTAGTAAAAAATGCATTTCCGAAGTTGCGGAAGCATTTTTTACTATATTTTTCTTAATAAAAATGCACCTGTTACTAAGCTTACTTTGCAAAAGCTATCTTTGAAATTTTTTAGTACAATTACTAATGATTTTCTTAATTAAAACTTTGGAATAACTTTATTTTAATATATCATTATAATAATTAAAAAAATTTTATATTTGATTTGATTTGATTCGATCAAATATTTGGTTTGATTTGATTTGATTTTGAGGAACTTTAATAATTAGTACAAGGGTTCCTGAAGACATAGAAAAAGAGAAATATCCTGATGCGTATGTATTTCCACCTAAAAAAGGTATCATGACAGAAAGACCTGTAACAGGTCTGAATTTTGTATCTTTATATCCTAGCATTATCATGACCTACAACCTCTCCTCAGAAAAAATCATATTGGATCGAGAAAAGGCTGATAATGTCTGTAAAAATAAAAATGAGCTTTATACAATTGAGTTTAAATTCAATAAGTATGACATTCAAGCTTGGTGCGTACGTCATGAAAATCAATTTGAGAGGAAAGAATTATATCCGGCAGTATTAGAGGATTTATCTATTAAGAGGCTGGAGCTTAAAGAACGTCTGGTCTCACTAGGAAAGAAAATGCAACATCTTGGGAAGATGATAAGTTCAGCTAAAGAAAGAGGCAAAGGATTCCAGAAAGCTTAAATTTAGAATACTCATCCATATGCTTCGATTATGATTATTGGATTCGAAGCAAAGCTTTGAAGGTATACATGAACACTTTTTATGGGAAAGCTGGAAACTCACTATCTCCAATCTTTCTTCGTGAATTAGCCTGTGAAACTACTATAGCGGGAAAATATAACCTTAATCTTGTTGTCAAATTCGTATCAAAGAAAGGGTTTGGGATAAAATATGGGGATACTGATTCTTTGTGTCTCACCTGCCCAGATAGGTATTACGAGAAATGCAATGAAGCCTTCTCTGGAAAAAACTTTCCAAAGAAGCGTACTGGACTAAAATGGTTAAAATTACTATGGATGTGATGAAAAAGTTACGTGATCAAGTAAACGCTTATCTTAGAATAAAAAGTGAGACGTCTTATCTAAAGATAGCATATGAAAAGGTATTATTTCCCGTTTGCTTTACTGGTAAAAAGAAGTACTTTAGGGTTGGCATGAAGATGTAATCAACTTTAAACTGAAAAATCTTTTCATGAAAGGGATAGATACCGTAAAGTAAGGTAAATCCCAGCTTCTCAAATTCATTGGAGAGAAGATAATGAAAGAGGCTATGGATATAAATAATACACGTCCAATTCACAAAATTGTTAAAGATACTCTTAGAGAAGCAGGAAACAAGAAATGGGTTTTCAATGAATTTATTGTGATAGGGACATGAAGGCCTAAGAAAAAAAATCTCTACAATAATCACTTTATGAAACGTATGAGAGAGAGAAATGAGAGGATTCCTGATCCTGGTGAACAGTTTAGCTATATCATTGTGAAGGATTCCTATCTTCGCGATAAGATAGGCAGGTTAATACCGTATAGAGTTAAGGATTATATGGAGTATCCATCAAATATAGCAAAAAAGCAAAACATGGAAATAGATATCAATTATTATTTAGGCACTACAGTTGCAATGTGTGCATGCTTTATCAATGAGGTACATTAGCTATCAACCACCTCCATCACATAAAATAATGCAGATCAAGGATCCAGACGTAAGAGAAAAGAAGATCAACAAATACTCCCAGAATGAGGCCGTAAGATAGCTTAAAAAATATATAAAAACTTTACAATAATCTTTCTGAGTACTCTTAGCGAGATGTGGTAATTACAGTTAAGAAACTTACAATATTATTTACATATTTTTTCTCGTGCAATAATACCAGCTAACTTCAATTCTTATCTTCGAACTTCCGGTCTAGGACGATCATTCCAAACTTCTGGCCTCTGATCATACAACTTGGCCTCAGAAATGCCTGGAGATGATTTGGGATGATCATTAGTATTTTCACAAATCTACATATTTTAAAGATAAGCTTTATACATGAAGTCGAAATGGATCATTTCGGATATCCGAAATGGTCGAAATGGTCGAAATCATTTCGACCATTGAAGG
>CAMKVN010001500.1:0-18130 GCA_946474995.1 Funneliformis geosporum
GAGTTATATCACTAAAGAGATCAAGATGAATAGGAATAAAGATATGCAATGAAATATATGAAATATCATCCAAACTTATTATTAATTTGTCTGTAAAACAATAGTTTGAATAGACTTCAAAATATACAGCTAAAATCTGACCAACACACATTTGATTTTCATATTTAACAAATACATAATTTCCTTTAATTAATAATACATCTTTTGAAATATTAGCATTTTCAATATCTGGAATTAGTATTTAAATATATATAAATTAGATTATTTTACAATTGATAAAATCGTAAATAATAATAACTTACTTTTAACCAATGATTTTTGGTATTTTTTTTTAGCTGACTTTTGTTTTCCTTTTGACTTTTCTAACTCTTTAAGATGCATGTGAGTAAGAGTTAATGAGACATTTTTTCAATTTTCTTTCTACTGTTTTTCTCACGAAGTTACAAAACGTTGATCAGAATTCTTGTTTTTTGAAAAGAAGAAAATAAAATGACTAGCTCTATTTAGCATAATTGAATTTGTAATGTTTAAACTTGATGAACTTGATATATTAAATTTTCGTTCCAATAGCTTTGAACAATAAGCTTTATGGAAGACTCTTTAATCAATTAAACTTTTAAGTTTAGACTATCATCCAGTATGAATTGATAATTAATATTAACTATGAATAAATCAAATAAGTATAATAATTAATATTAAACAATAATTACATAATAAAATATAACAAAATAAATGTTTACTACTATTTCTTCTATTAATAATTGATAAGTTATCCAATTGTTTACCAATTATTTCAAGTTGAGATTGTCTTTCATTAAATATTTGAATATAGTGATTCTTTTTATCATGCATTTTTGTTGTTATATTTTTTCATTATTACAGATGCTTTACTTAGTGTAACTGAAAAATCCAAGTTATTATTTTCATCTGCTTTATTTTCTATTATAATAGTTGGCAATACTTCATTATCGTATGTACTAATTATTATTTTTGATTCATTAATTTTAACAGGTAATCCAGCTGGTTGAAGTATTTGAAGAAACTCTGCCAATTCACAAGCAAGAGTATATAGTTTGTAAAATTTGTTTATCAGTAGGTAATAGACAAAGCATTTCTAAAAAATCATCATTAATAGAACCAGAATTATAATTAAAATGATAACCTAAATAAAATAATATGCATAAATAAATAATTTAACTTTTTGTAACAAATAACAATTATTTTTTTAAAAAAAAATATAAATATCTTCTCTCACAGACTTTTCTTTTCAAAAGATAACTTTTCACTTCTTAAAGTTTTTATGTATTGCGAAATTTTAGAAACCATTTGGATTAATTCAGCAAAATCAAAATCTAAATTAATTTGATATGCAACACAAAAAAATGCTCTACTAGTTAAAACTATAAAACTAAGGTAACAGTGGAATTAGAGGATAAAATTCTCAATGTGCTTTAACTAAAAGAATCATTGATTCACATAAAGAACTTAAAATTGCAAAAGTTTGATTTGCCAGAAAGTTGTATCAAATAGAAATAAAATCTGGATATCTTTTTGACAAAGATTCAATGTGAAATCGCCATAATTTTAAGAAAAAGAAGCCAGTCATTGACATATGAATTCATTTAAAGGAGCTAATTTCCGATTAAGATAGCTATCAACAATTTCGCCTAATTTGTTATAAATATATTAAATTTAAGTTTACATTTTAATTATATATATTAAATACATACCCATAATAAACAAATAAACAAATAAGCCTTCCTTTCTGAGTTCTAGTTGATAATAATGCATTACCAATTGTTTTAAATTACTAGAACAAAATGTTCAGTAAGCTGTCCTATCATCCTGCTGATCTAATTTAACTACATCATTCTTGAATATTAGTGAATTATAACAGTTAACCTGGTTTAAAAGATGTTTATAACAGACTGATGAATTTCTAAAGGTCAAAAGTCTTACATCAGATATAATTGCATTTCTTGCAGTTTTTTTCGCATGCTTTGGATCTTGAACATGAATCACAGGACCGATAGATTCAAAAATAGAATAACTAAAGTTTATGTTTAATGTAGATTCACAAATGGTAAGTCTTTCAGCAGTTGGAGAATTCATAATTTTTTGTTGAGCTTAATATTCTACTATCACTAGTGATACCTGATGAAATACCATTTTTAATATGACAAAATTGACGAAACTGAAATGACAAAACTAGTTTTTTATTACAGCTAATTTCATAATTCATGGACCATTAATAATTTTTCAGTCGCATTCAGTCGCAATATTTTATAGTAATTTTATTATAAAATATTTTCAGTCGCATTCAGTCGCAATTTATTAGTGGTCCACGAATTATGAAATTAGCTGTAATGACGAAATTATATTTAACTTGATCTAAATTCCTTAAATTAAAATACATTAAAAAATATAATAATTTTATATTTATTCATATAAAAATATTAAAGAGATGAAACTTTTAACGAAATTACAATTTTTTAAAAAAGAGTTTAGTCAGGTATCACTAACTATCATACTATCTGAATCTAATGAAAAAATATGAAGTTTTAATTGAGAAGCAATATCTTCAATTAATGTTTGATGTAATTTAGTAACAGCATTTGCGCTATCAGACCCTTTATTTGGAAGTAGCGTTATAACTACTGGAGAAAATTTTGGTAATGGAATCTAATAATATTTTAAATTAATAATTATTAATATATATATGTAAATAAATTTAAAAAGTATTTATATAAGTAATTTGTATCTGTAAAATGTAAGCACAGATATCTTTAGCTATTGCATTTTGTTCTTTAATTTTATTAATAATATTTGGAATATCACTGTATACTAAAGATGAGGGATGAAACTCAAAAAAGGCAATTAATAAACAGCCAAAACTATATTAAAACATAGTGAGGGTACGACGAAACCCGAAATTAGCCAAAACTATATTAAAAACATAGTAAGGGATATAACGAAATTATTTTGAGGGAGTTTCGGCTGGCATCTTTACTGTATACATTGATTTTAGTATCATTTTCTAATAAAATTGAACCAATAACACAATCAAGAATAGGTGAATATCATAATCTTTCTTTTAATTTTGTGTTATCTATCATGGAAGCTATAGGACCATCATAATTAATAGTATCAATTAGCTGTTTAAATTGTATCACATTTTCAAAACACAATTCTGGATTGGTTAAGTAATCTTCATTATTTCTGCGCAAATTTTTATTGATAATTATAATTAACTATTAAAAAGTTTAATTAATAAAAGAATAATATAAGAATAAATATTAATATTACTGAATTGATCAAAGACTTCGTTCTTCTAAATTTTGTTTAAACAAATCCAATGTTCTTGAGCTAATTCCTTCTAAAATAATAAGAAAATTTGTAAACTCTTTAGAATATTTAATACATTGCTTACCCTGATTCTTTGACTTTCTTTCAACAGCATCACATATTACTTCACATAATCTATTAAATATTAGCTTTTCTTTAAATACTTCCTTTAATGCTTTGTCAGCTAAGTTTATCTAAAAATTTGTTGTATCATTATAATTATCATTAAGTAGATTTCAAATAGAATGAAGATCTAGATTTTGTAAATGCTTTTTTAATACATTATCTTTCTAATAATGCTTCAGTGTGAATTTAATATTATTAATTGAAGGAATCTTTCTTATGATTTTATTAGATAGGTTACTATTAGAATGAAGTAAATTACATTTGTTACAAATATTACTTCTTTTCATAATTCCTATACATGATTTTGCACGTATACAATTTGCTAGTATAAAAATATTTAGTAGATTATTATTTTAAAATATATATTACTAAAATTAACCTGCCTGTTCAATCAATCTGCCAAACATTTTCTGCAAATAAAGCACAGTTTAATTATTTTTTTTAAGAATAGTTAAGTTTTTCTGACTAAATTTAGCTAAAAATAGTTTAGAAAACAATTCTTGTGCTACAATTTCAATATGACAAGTTCCTCCAAATTGAGCTGGAATACGTTAAATATATATAGATATTTGCTCAGATTGAAGTCCATAACATATTAACTTCTGCTTCTCAGATTTTGTTAAAGTATTTGACAAATCTTCATCATAAATATTAAGGTAAGCAGGAATATTATCATCTTGTTCTTCTTCCAGTTCATCTACTTGTAATAAATCATCTTCATCTATATTATCATAAATGTCAGAATTCCAGTCTTTATCTTCATCACTATCTTCATTTTTTTAGCAAGTTTAAAAATACTACATTGTCTCTCATTTACTTTACATCTAGAATTAACAACGTAACAGTCAAGGTAATCTTCAGTATAGCGTTAGTTTAACTTAACTGTTTTGCCACATTTACTTATTACTTTTTTGCATTTATTATATGAGCACAATACTTGTGTTTTAACAATCTTTTCTTACTATATTTACAAAATGGCATACTTTATTAAAACAAAGAAAACAGCTAAAAGATAATCTTGCATAAAATATTTTTTGATATATATATAAGGAAAATCACATAATAATATAATACTGATAAAAATGGAGCAAAATTAAGCAATTAAAACCCTCTTAGTATCACAAATGATTAAAATCAAGCATGTCAATCGTTTAACATCAGCAAAAATTTTTGTCAAAATTAAGCAAATACAAATTCTTACTCATACAGTTTCTCTATATTGACTAAGCATCTTAACACCTTACATATATAAGACTTTTCTGGGGTCTTGTATATGTGCATATTGTGTACATAGATTTACACACTGAATTGCATAGTAAAAAATTAAAAGATATAAAATTTAAAAAAAATGTTATATTAAAATCATTTATTAAGTAAATGATTAGTATTTAAAAATTGATAATTTTAATATAATAAATATTTTACAATAAAAAAGATGGAAACTTTACTAATAAAAAAAATCAGTAAATCTATTTTTAAGACAAAGGATCATATTAATAATATAGAAGCTTTATAATAGAAAGGTATGATACTCTAAAAAATATTTTTTTTGAGATAATATTAAATTTTAACTTATTTTACTAAAATAATTATACATGTATTTAGCTTATAAAGTAAAATTTTAATTTTTTTAGAGTATCATATCTTTTATTATAAAGCACTTATATAAGCTATTTATTTGTCAATAAAAAGCTTATCAAATTGACAAATTTGTTGATTTTATATTTGGCAAAACTATAAATATTAACAATTAATCTAAACTTCTAAGAAATGTACAGATTTTATTTATAGTTTAATATTAATATATGATAATCTAAAACAAAAATTGATTTTAAGAATAAAAATATTAAGTATAAATTATTGCATACATACAATTAAACCTTTAAACTTAATTATTTTAAATTTTAATATATAAGAGTTTTTATATTTTCTACTGCAAAATGCTCATATAACATATGATAAGTTGCTAGAAAAATTAGGTTCTAAGAATTTTTTGAATAAAAATTTGCATTTTTAATTTAATATCATCAAAAATTAAAATTCAATAAAAATCAAAATTTATTAAAAAATTCTCAACATCTAATTTTTCTAACAAGCTTTTTATATATAAATATTTTTTATCTTTAAGATTTTCAAATATTTAATATTTATATAATTTGTAACATAATAATATAATATAGTATAATAAATAGTGCAGTTCTTATATATAGTTAACCTAATATATATTTTAAATTATGATTAAAGATAATGTAATAATTAAAGAATTACAATTAGTTGCAATTTCTTGTAAAATTTATGTTAATATAAAAATTTATAAATAATTATAATATTTAATGATATTATTTGAAACATGTAGCTTAAAAATTTATAAATTTTTTTGAAACTTTAAAATGATTTTTCTTAAATCTGAAATTTAATTAAATTTTATTGAGTTTAAAAAAACCTATTAAAAGTTTAAATAAAAAATATTTATTATAAATAAATAGTTTAATCTCAAATATTTTGAAATTTACAATTATCTAAAAATAGTTTAAGATAATATCTTTAGTAATTCCAGTTAAAATTAATTAAAATTTTTAAATTAATTATATCTTTATTTATGATAATGATATTTATTATAATCATATAATAATAAAAATAATATTATATATATTATCATTAGTTTGTATTATTATAATTTTAATTAATTATTACTAATAAAACATTATATAATATTATATAGAAGCTTGTCAATAGAAAAGGAGGAAATCTAAAAAAAATAAAAATTTTATTTCATATTTTAAATATGATTTTTTTAGTAAAATAAGTCCAGATTTAACTTTAACTTATAAAAACATTTTTTTTAAAATTTCTCCTTTTCTATTTATTGATAAGCTCCTATATATTATCAGGTATTTTAAAAAAAGTAAAGTAAAATAAAATAATAATTAAAATATATCATATAAATATAATTTTTATAATAAATTTTTAGAAATTTATTATTAATATTATTAAGTTAGAATTGGATTATATTAAATAATTAAGTATTATAAAATATATTTTATATAATATATTCTTTTCATATTATTTCTTATTAATATTTATATTATAAGCAGAGTTGAAAAGTATAATATTAATACAATGATTAGTACAATTAGTACAGTTAGTATATTATAATAATTAATATAAAATTTAATACAAGTACAGTAGTAATTTTATCTAGTATATACAAAATTCTAACCCTGATTATAAGGTTTTACATCTTTTTATATTAATATGCCAGAGTAATGTTCTAGTAACAATTAATTATTATTCATAAATAAGAAGTTAATTTATATAATAAGTATTCCAATATGTGATATAATATCAAAAATATTAATTATTCTTTTTTATAATTATTAGCTTTAACCTTGTAATTTGGATTGCTTAAAATTATTTATAATATAAAGGATTTGTTAAGAAAAATGTATTTTCAAACTTTTTTCTTCCTAGCAAACCTTCTATATAACAAATTTTGTTTTTCTTGACAATTTTTTTTTCTTTTATATTGTTACAAATTTTAATAAATGCTTCATTTTTTTTTTGTTGTATTCAACTATTATATGGGAACGTTTCCAGTAAAATCAAGTTATAAGATATAGTAAATCATATGATCCATACCTTGTTATGCTAGAAACACACCCATATAATCTAATATTTTTCATATAATTGGTAAAGATATGAGTGGTATTCTATTAAAATTGAGGTACGGATCATATAATTTACTATGTCTCGTACCTCAATTTTAATAGAATACCACCCATATGTTAATGAGATAGATGATTAAAAGTTACAAAACAAACCATGCCTTAAAATTTTTAAAAAATGGTAATTCTGGATTGGTAGCTTATAAGAAAAGAAACTTATTAAAAGAATTTATGGATTTTGAAGAGCAGATTAAAAAATGTCATACGCGTTATATATGTTATACGCGCATTGTTTGATCATGTCAACATGAGCAATATTATATTTTTCCACAAAAAGTTTACTCGTTCTTAGGGATGGGAAATTCACGGTTAATTAACCATTTTGCTTAATTAACGTTTATCCTACTTTATTTATATCCCTAAGAACATGGCACTAAAGACTGAAGTGTATTTAGTAATAAATATCTCATCGATTTAAAAAATGACTTTTTTTCCTTTTAAAATTCATTAAATTTCTATGCAATGTTCATTAAATATTAGGAAATTTATTTGATTAGCCAAGTCAACTGATTATTCATTTAAATTTCTTTAAAGCATTAGGAATTGAATTAACTTAAATTACGCGCCTTTATGTTTTCATTTTCTAATCTCTAAATAATGGAGTTGGTGAATTTGATAGAAATGAAATTAATTCGATTATCTGATTTGAATGAAGAAATATTTTTCTTTATTTAATACAGAATAAATAAATCAGAGGTTCATTAAAAATGGAATTGAAAAAAATAAATTGAAATTAAAATTGAAAATTACTATACATGGTAATTAATATTTAACATGGGATATTTTGCATGAAAATGGGACTCATTACAAGAAAATATATGTCAAATGAAGAGGAAAGCTGACATACTACTTAACATTTATTTACGAAAACAAATTAAAATAATAACTTTACATAATAAAGTTAAAATTTTTCAGACTTGCATGAGTATTCTTTTTATTACTTACTATCAATTTAAATAATAATTCTATTAATATCTGGTTCTTCTTTGTTTTTGTTATCTCGATCTTCAACTTTTCCCTTTGCTCATTAAATCGCTTCTATCTTTTTCTTCTAGGATTTGTAAGTTTTTTTTACTGTGGAGGTAACACTTATTCAGCCTTTTCATCGAATAATCATTCCATAGATCTTTTTCCTTGGTCCAATTTTATTGATTATGTTATCGATTTTTTTGACTTATGATACAGAATTGATTGTTATAAACCAAAAAAAAGGAGAGCCCAATTAACAGCCCGCAAAAAATTTCACTATTGAAAAGCATCTATTTTTTTTTTTTTTTTTTTTTTAAATAAAAATAATGATTTTTATTTGATACTTTTACCTGAAAATATGTAAGTGAACTGGGATGTTTTTATGTTCCAACCATAGTCTTGAACATAAAATTCACTAACCTGAGGGATTCAACTTTTACTGAATTATAACTATGCTTTCGAGCCAGTTTCCATACTAGGGAAAATAAAGTTTCATTAACAAATTTACGTTTCGAAGATTACAAAGTAAAAAAATATTCACTTTATTATTTATTCATTAACATATAAATTAAGGATTTGATAAGGGGTTTACATGATATTATGGTATTTCGTAGAGCTGACAGTTTTTAAAGGTGACGATGTCAAAGAATATGATGAAACGTTCTTTATTAAAATGTTATGTTCAATAAAAATACACAACTTATTAATCTTATTCGCCATCGTCGTTCAATTCTACATCACTTTCTGCTTCAGAAGTATCATTGGACTCCAATTCTTCTTCACTACTCGTTGATATAATCGCCATTGATTTTATATTAGATTTAGCAGCTCTTGGTGCGGTCCTAAATATATATATATATAAATAAAAAAAATTTCGACTTAATTCTTATACGCATTTATTAACTAATTATAAAAAAAAGTTATATTTACTTTCGTGTTGAGGTAGATGGAATTCCACGATAATCATCAGCTTTACGTTTCTTATTAGAAGCTTGACCCGAAGGCTTTGGCCCTCTTTTATTTAATTTTGACTATAAAATATAAATTGTAATGTTATAAAAAATATATCTTATGGTATAGTAATGCTTAAGATTAGATACGATATAAAGCTCAAATAACCTTTTCACTTTTACTACTTTTACTATTGATAGATTCAAGTTTCATATCTAATAATTTAAGAAATTCGTTGGGGATATGGTTCTTTTTCATAATCTATAAAAAAATACGGTTAAATTAGTTTGATAAAGAGCAATTCATAAAAACAATTTTTTTTAAAAAAAAAGTACAAACTTCAGATCTAACTTCAGGATTTGGCAAGCTTTTAAATAAGTTACTGGGTAGTTCAACTTGTCCAGGGAATTCAAGTAAGGTCCATGAATGAGATTTACACTTAATTCGGATAAGGTATTGAGACAAATCGCTCAGAATATACAAATTCTAAATCATTGACAAGAAATAATAAGTACATATATATTATATCTAATATACTAGAATGTGTATATATATAACCTCGCATTGATCCGGGGAATGCACATCTCGAACATGTTTTAATCGGCAAACTAAGTATGATAATAGAGAGATATTTTCTGCGTTCGCAATTGTATCCAAGTAAAAGTCGATATATCTACATAAGAAATAAGTATATATTCATATTTTACCGTTATAAATTTGACATTCAACCAAATAAATAACTCACACAACAAATTCGTTAAGAGTATCTGTTTCACGGGAAAAATCAGGATGATGGGAAAGAAGGTGAATAAGCTGAACTAGTGACATTTCCAAATGCATAGATTTGTCACCTAAAAAATATTTTTTTTAAAAATAAATAAATATAAATAGAGAAATATATATATAAATATGAGAATACTTACGAATCGCTCTTGATGCAAGAGAATATCTCGTTAGAAAAGCTCCGACCTAATTCGAAAAAGAAATATTAACAATTTTATTATAAATTCAAATGACAAAAATATCTTAATCAAGTTACCATTTCACGAATTGTTACATCTGGATCATGTGCGATTAAAAAGAATATAGACAAAAATCGCGTGGTAAGTTGATGTTTACCACAATATTTTATCAGTTGTGAAGCGAACGCAAAACGAATATTATAACATTTATCCTAAAAAATTATATGTAAAAAACCACTTCAGTTACTTCAGTTATATACATATCTATTTTTTAAATGCAAGATTATTATATATACTTGTATCATTTGTGCCAGCCCTTGAAATTCCGCAAAAGGAATCATTGAATCGTAAATCGTTTTCCTTGCTAGTTTCAATACGGAACGAACAGCGGCTAATCGCAAACGACTCTTGTGTGATGGCCTTATTAAATAAGAGTCGAGCAAATTAATTACTATAATAAATAACATAATATATACATATATACGCAAATTGATTACCTTGTAGATTTATCAGGAAGAAGTTCACCACCTTCTCTTATTAATTTCCAAAGCAATTTAAAAACTGGCTTTGATAAATCGAGTGCATTCTCTGCATCCGTTATAGTAAGTAAACGATTAACAAGAACTTTTATGCCCAAAACCTATTTACAATATTGCAAATTAAATATTTATTAGTTATATTACATACAGACATAAAGTTGTACAATATAAAAAACAAATATATAGATAGGTCTTATCATGAGCATTATCAAAAAATACAATATAAAAAGAACATGAATTCGTTTCAGTGTAATAATTGACCTTCATTAATATTCATTTAAAAATTCATAAATATTTACTGTAATAATACTACGATACCTAGTTAAATAAATAATAGATTTGTAATTATAAAAAAGAAATAAAGAAATAAAGAAATACCTTTGCTTTACACTCATCATCAAGCTCATTATCATCAACCCATACGGTTTTGTCTACAACATTTGCCTATTTAAAATCAATAATATGCAAGATACACAATGAATTAAAATTAACATGATACATATAAAAAAATTCAATAAATCGTTAGATCTTTAAAACAAACATTATGATTTTTCATAATTAATTCTTTGATTATGAAATTCGCAATAGTATTACTTTCTTGTTCATAAATCGTGGGCGTATAAAGTGCACATTGGCTGAGCGTGGAAAGGTATGATATAATATTTGGTGAATTTATCAAAAGATTGGGAATAATTTTCTTGAAAATTTCGATAATCAAATAGTCATTAATAAAAGGCAATCGATAAATAATAAACAATGTTGATCCAATAAGAAATTCGTAGTTTACATTAAATATATCGCTACATATTAGTTCCTTCTGTTGAACATGGATGAGGATTATAGACGCAAACTTTGCTTGACGTGAAGATCCGTTTAATGCAAATTGTATATAGCGCAGTATATTTTCACTGCGAATTAAATATACATGTTTGTCAATTAAAAAGTATAAGAAAGGCCTTCTATCAAAATTTCTTTTAAAAAAAAAAAAAAAAAAAAAAGAGAAATTAGAATTACTAACCTATCATGAGGTACTTCATCGGGAAAAGCCTTTGCGAATTTAGAAAGTGCCTCTAAGCTGTTCTCGACTATGAATAAGAGAATACAATATATTCAGCACATACGTTAATGGTTAAATATGAATAAACTGAAATAATATTATACCAATCGTTGCGCTTTCGTCCTCTTCCTTAAGAAGAGTAGTTAGTCTTTCAAGATGCGATCGAAATATAACCGGAAATCGGGAAGAGATTTCCTATTGATTTTAAAAATGATGAAATTTGCATTTTAAGTTTATCAGTTAAATAAACTAATACAAAATTTTTGATGAATTTCAAATCACCGTAAATAACTCATAGGCGATAATTGAATGAGCATTTTGTTGTTCACCATCAACAGATTTAATTTTGTTCATAAGCAAAGGAACCAAATCTCTATTAATTATTGTTAAGCTAATTCGTCGTATTAAAATCGAAAATGTTTCAAATGATGATGCGGCTATCTGTTCAATCCTGTTAAGTGCATCCTTCTAGAATAATATAAGTTATGTGAATTTCACTTACATTTAGAATAAATTTAGAATTAATAAAGAAAAAAATTTTTTTAAAAAGTATATTTACGGCAGAACTTCGTACAGTTTTATAATCTGACTGTGGATTCATACAATCTCGGATTAATTTATAAACGCGCGTATCCTGGAGTTTCGCAAATGTTGACAAATTATTTTTTGATTTCATTGGGTCCGGAAGTTTTTCTAATATTATAAATAAAATATTGACAAATTTCCTATATGAAATTAAAAAGTTTTAGACATGCTTCAAAAAAAAAATTGTGTTTGAACTGACCCGAAATACGTTCAATGGTTTGATTCAAAATATTCGCCAATTTTTCGTTATTAGGATCACCCTTAATAAAATTTGAAGTTTATTCTTAATAATAATAAAATCGAAAAAAAAAGGAATAATAACTGATAAATAAAATATACATTGTATTTTTCGCAAATGGTCAAAAATGATTTCATGTCGTTAATCGCACTAAATATTATAAATAAAAATTACAATTAACATAAAATAAATTAATATGAATATATGTTAAGGTGCTTACTCTTTTTGCCTTTGGAGGAACAAAGAGAAAAAGCCCTTCTTAGCTTTTGAGTCAAGTGACCCGAAAACAACAATAATTCGGTCCATACGCGCCGAATCTCCATTGTTGAATGCTAATATTTCTTCATGCATTGCCTTTTCAACACAAACACTAATGAAATTTAATGAAAAGTGTAGTTAATAAATTCAAGAAGGAATAATGAATAAGAAATATAATATATATAGTTAGATATCTACATGACTTCATTATCATTTAAATAGAGTGTATTCAGTAAATCTGAGGGTATCCATCCAAATTTTTCAATCGCATTTGCGTCATGATCAACGCTATTAAAATGAAAATTAGAAATTTCAACTAAACGAATATAAAAAAACATTTATAATGAAACAGATGTTTCATACATTTCGATATAAGCCATATTATATAAACGTGCCAAAGCTTTGATTGCCTCTTGTCTAACTCCGTGCTAAGTAATTTTGATTTAAGTGTAATTAAAGTAAATCTTTATATAAAGACAATTTTTTGGAAAAATAAAGTTTAATTACTTTACGATCACGACAACGTTGAGCTATCTCAACAAATAATTCTTTTCCCACAAGTTTAGAAGCACACTCATATTCTAATTGTCCAAAAACTTTGCATACAGCAATTCTAACTTTATCATCTACATCCAACATTTTGGAGATTATTGCCTCTAAACGTAATTTCAAAAAAATACATGTTAATAAAATTAAGTTGCACTTGAAAATCTTACATTTCATACCATTTATCTGTATAGCCAACTCATGGTGATTAATGTAAAGAGGTAAACAATATTCTACCCAAGCACATCGAATGTCAGTTGTTTTATCATTTCGTCTTTTTTTTTTTTTGAAAAATTAAAACGCAATAAATATTTAAATTAATAATATGTAAAAATAATTTTTAAAATCAAAATTACGAATCTTACCTAAGTAGCCACATTTTCCAAACGTTGTCGTAACGACTAGCTAAAGTGGAATCTTTCTCGGAGAACATTTCTCCAAGAACTTGTGTGGCAAGCAAACGTAAAGGAGTATCATCCAACTAAAAAAAGTATATATATATTATAAATTACTATAAATATATATCGGAAGTAATAAATCGTATAACTTAAATACACACTTTCAATTCCTCCTCCAATTGAGGTATGACATTTAACAACAATCCTGGTGCAGCTCTATTCAACTCTTTGATAAGATCATGAGCTGTTTTAAAGTTATTCAGCTCTTCTGTAGATGTCCCATTTCTATCAGCTTCAACGATAACATCTGTAAAATACTGAGTACGCCGATTTGTTGATACTTGAAGCTGGATGAATTTCATATGGAAAATTTTATAAAAATTAACTTACCTGACAAACGTATCGTTGTAACTTATCCGTTGCTCGATTGCAGACTTCGCTGGCCAATTGATAAGCCGCCGGATTTTCATCCTAAATAAACCCAAAAAAAATTTAGACGATTAGGGAATTGGTAAGTAGAAAAGTTATCTAAAAAATATAATCGAAATACTTTTCGCTGCTTTAAAAATTGTGCAAGTATAATATCGATCATATCTTGAGGTAGCCCATCACTGTCATTAATTAGTTGTTCAAGAATGTCCACCATATGTGAATGAACAATATTTGACATATCTGACCTGTATTAAATACGAATTAATTGATTAATTACACAAACGTGCATAAAACGCGGAAATATCAAACTGACCTAATTATATCAAAGAAATCTCTGAATAATTCAATCAAGAGTTCTTCACAGTTTGGAAGATCCAATATCAATAATACTATTTTAACTCTTGCTAAATTCTCAAGCAGATGGAAATATAGATCAAAATAAGGACCATCTTTATCATCAATATTCTGTAATTGATGTACAAAAAAAACAAAAATTTCCTAATAAAAAATAAAAATAAATAAAAGTTGATTGATATATCAAATGGTCCAGATAACTCTCAAGATATTCTTACTTTGAGTTCACGGGCATTATATGGTGCATCTGGTGCATATAGTCTCAGCAAATCCGATATACAACAAGCTACATAAGCCTTAACTCCCTGATCTTTGTGACTTATTAAATTTGTGTTAATCAATTCGCGAGTTGCACCTTTTAAAGACTCGAGATCAACTTGCTCTTGATCCATTACGGAAACTTCTCCAAATAAGTTCTACATTAAAAATTTATTATAAAAGGAATTCTTTCGAAAAAAACATACATAAAGTCAAACTCAAAATACCGTTAGCCTCTTTATTAGCTCTGGAGTGGAAATTATTTTTTGTGACGATGCAGAAACAAAGTTTAGCTTGAACTGAAGTCGTGATGGGCGCGTTGAACTTCTTCCTGTAGACATTTTCTCAAATTTAGTAGCTTTAACTGCTTTTTAAAACTTTAAGTTTTGCTTTATTATTTTAATTATAAAACCGTTGGATAAAGACGCGATTAAACACGTATTGCTTAACTTTTGATATGAAGAGTTCGCTTTTGATTTCAAGTAAATGAAATAAAGTTTCATAATTAGAATTCTTGAAGTTGATTGGCTTAATGTTGAAGAATGCAAACGTGACTTTAATATGATGTAGAAGATCGACAAACCTGTTATTCTAAGATCTATTAAAAAAATTTTCTATTTCGAGAAAGCTGGGAAACTCACTCAATACAACCCTCATAAAAAAATTTCTTAATAATCATATTGCGACAGAATTTGGTTGATGCCTCCAGTTCACGATATTTGCGCACGCGTTCAAAATGGTTTTAGAGCTCGTTTACAAAGTATTGCTATTCCAGATACGAAAATGAACCTTGCGATTTCCATGATTCTTTATCGACAAGGGTTTATTTCTTCCGTGCAACGGGGTAACCACTTTGAGCCGGACAAGGAATTTGTCCAAACTCAACCACATAATATTGCAAGTCGAAGGTTATGGCTTGACCTTAAATATCGAAATAATGAACCAGTTTTAAAAGCGATGTCATGCGTAAGCAAAGGTTCGAGGAGAATATTTATGAATGTTGAAGAACTTAAGAATTTGATAGCTGGAAGAAGGGCCAAATTTATCACACCACTAAAACTTGGTGAAGTTGCTATCATTAACACATCTTGCGGTGTCTTGGAAATTAACGAAGCTATTGAGCAAAATCATGGAGGAGAAATTCTCTGTAGGGCTATCTAATTTACAATTCATGAAGAAATCGGATGATGAAGTCAGTTTTCATAACGATTAAATTTGAAATTTGAATAGATAATTTAATGGAAGTATTTCAAATCTAAAAGTACTTAATAAAAAAGTAACAATTTAATACTAAAGTTTGGGTTGGCTGAATGTTATTTGACGTATGTTTTAATAAGATGCATTATATCAAAACTTTATAACTTCGAAAGATGCGAATTTATAGGAGTTAATAAAATTAATTGTACAATAAAAAACACATATCTAAGATATCTAAGATTTGCAAATTACATCGTTGAAGTCGTTTACCCAGAATTTTCATAGTAAAAGATTGATTAATTTGCATTATCAGAATTGAGCACGTGGTATGGGTTTAAAAGTAGCAGATTCAGTTAGACATAACTTTTTAGTCAGTCGCTGGTGTTGCAATAAAGAAATATATAATTTGTTTTGATCAAATCGTTTATGATATCGTAACAAAAATTTTTTTCTTATAAATATTCATGTTTTAAGGATCGCAATCTTTGTAAATATATGTATTGTTAAGTTTGATGTTAATAAAATTAAGGAAATTTTTTTATTATTTTTGTAGTCAAAATTTGACGATGATGATTGTTTCTTTACAAATTGCCAATAATATAATTAATATCATTTCCCTATATTAGAAGAAACTATCAAATTACTGTTAAAGGAACAAATTTTTTAACTTTTTATATTACATCATTTGAATCACTTCCTTTTAGTTTATATGATAAGATTTTCATTCTTTCTTTAATTGACTACAAAATACTGCTAAAATCAATAATCAATTTAATCTAAGAAATTCGACAAGGAGATTAAAAAATAGTTCTGTTATCTGTATTAAACCTTATTTAATAAATGATAAAAAATCATATTTCAACTTATTAATCAAATATTTTTTACCTAAATTAAAAGAAATTACAATTGTATTTTATGATTAAATTTTTTTATTATTGTTTAAAATAGTAGCATAAAATACTTTAATAATAAATTATTAAAATTACAAATGTTTATTTATTAAACAATAATTTTTCAATATCAGATATAAGTATTATAAAATGATATTATTATATAATTATTTTTTGAATTGAATAGATAATCTAAATTATCAAAATTGATAAATAAAAAAACAATTTAATTAACCTATCTTTTATATATAGGTTAAAAAGGGGGTTTTGGAACAAAAATCCAAATAATACTCAGAAAGAATTCTGTTCGCCTCTGAATCAATTTTAGCTATATGAATCAAAATATCAAATTCAATCATCTAACGCATTTTGACTCAATTATATATGATGATATTGAACTTGGCTTGAAATTAACCTTCAAATATCAAGAATTATACTGTTTGATATAGCCATTCTAGCCTGATTTTAATCCCAAATAATATATCAAAAAATTTTTACTATTCTGTTTGCCTTAAGAGGGACCATTGAAAATCAAAGAACAAAGTGACGCGATTTGAGCTAGGCCTGACATTGCAAACCCAATATGAATAATAACTTTTATGCTATTCTGCTTGCCTCTAGAGAGGCCATCGAAAATCAAGAAACAAAGTGACGCGATTTGAGCTGGGCTTGATCATGCAAGCCTAAAATGAATACTAAAGTCAAAAAGTCTAACCAAAAAAATTTGCATAACCAAGTCTATCAAAAAAAATTTAACCAAAAATCACATAGTAAAGTCTATCCAAAAAAATTAACCAAAAGTTAATATCTATTCTAAGTTTTTTAAGACTTTATCACATAATCTGTTATAGTATTGAATCACATAATAACCTTTAACATGTGATGAACATCGCCTAGAAGATGAGCCAGTAGGCTTGCCACATATATTACATGGTACACGTACCTTAGTTTTTCAATGCTCATGACACCCTTCTTCACGCATGCAGGGCCTACCACAAGTCTTGCCAGTATTGTGCAAATATAAACAGGAATATTCTCTGATCATTTTGATATATAGGGAAATAATTAATTAAAGAGAAAATTTTGTAAAGGTATTATTATAAAAGTTTTCATACAAATGAGTACACAAATTCAATTATCTGAAGCAAAGCTAACTTTCCAGAAAATCGAAAAGGCATTAATAAATGTAGTCAAAGCAGAAATATATTATAGAAAGCCAAGGATACCATTCGATTCCCCTCGACTAGACGAATCCAATGAGCTAACATTCATTGATTTTGGATCAGCCCATCTCGAGATA
>CAMKVN010001501.1:0-18115 GCA_946474995.1 Funneliformis geosporum
ATAAAGTGCACAAAAATTTTGCGACACTGCACAAAAAAAAATATTTCATGTGCACGTGTGCACATGTGATTTTTTTCGCTGATGAAAAGAATCATTAAACATTATTTACAGTATATTTATGCAGCCAATATCACGTGATAGATACTTCAATTATTTATAGTGGCGAATTTATAGCCATCGAATCCATATAGTTTTTATAACTTTTATTATCGGAATGCCACCAAGAAGGGGAATACAACAAACTCGCAGAGAAAATCCTACTCGTATTAATAATAGAAACACAAATAATACAAATAATACAAATACAAATAATGATAATAACAACCAACCTTCTCCTGAAATTAATGCACAGAACAACGATCAACGAGTTAATGATAATAGACCCATAGGTAGACCTAGAGGTCGTTTACGAGGACGTCCTCCGCGTCCTCGAGGAAGACCACGAGGTAGCTCACAAAGCCAATTACATTCAATTTTAGCTTCTCAAGGTCAATCCTTCAATCAAACAGATATAAATCTTGAAACTTCTGATCCTGACAACTCATTTAGAGACGAAATTAGTTTAAATGAACTGATAAATCAACAAATACACTTTCAAAGTGATCGACGTCCCAGAGGACGACCTCGTGGAAGTCGGACTAATCATCCAATACGTAATTTGACATCGCAAACAACCGTACCTCACGAAGTATCTCAATCAGATGCAAGAGATGAAGTTAGCTCAAATGATGAAATTACAATTTCTCAAGAAGTTCCGCATCAAAGTAGTCACCGTCCTAGAACACGTCCACGTGGAAACTGGGTTAATTATTCGACAAACAGATTGCCATTACAAATGAATACACATCCAGACACTACTCGGTCTCAAGCTGATATTAACTTATCAAGAGATGAAGTTATAGTGAATGATGACGTGCTTTCACAAGGTCAGGATCCTCAAAATGTTCAACGTTCTAGAGGTCGTTCACGTGGAACCAGAGCATCACGTAGAACTATTTCACAAGTTCATGCAAATCGAGAAACAAATGATAACTTGTCAAGAGACGCTGAAGTTAGTGGAAGTGAATCTCGAGGCGATGTTTCTGGTAATTTGCGAGAAGAAATCATTAATATGTCAAATCCTCTTGATAATTCAACTGAAGTAGTAGCCACTACTATTGCTGATAATTCACGTGAACAAACAGGTTCTGTATCATCGTTAGGACATGACGACGATGAAGCTGATGACGGTGGGGATCCTGAGGCACATATTATGGAAGAAAATGAGCAAGATCGATGGAAAAAATTTGAAGTTGGTGCGAAATCGAATAAAAATTTATACTATATACCTGACGTTGGTGAAGTGAACCTTACACGTCAACAAAGAATTACTGCATTTCTGAAAGTTATACCAGAGATTATACCTTCGAGAAAATACGAGGAACTTGACAATTCATTAAAGACTGTTGTGGAATTTTTAGATAACAATGAAATTATAAAAGCATTTTGCTGTCTTCAACAAATTTCAAGGTCTCATACATATGTTACATTTCAAAGGTTGGATAAATATAAGATATTTAATAAGTTGGATGAAAAGTATGACAAAAATCAGGATATTATTGATGAATTCCTCATCGAAGATGGTAAACCATCGCCTCTTTTTTCGTTATTGATTAATGGGTTAAGAACAAAATTAGACGATATCTTAACAACACCACATTTGGTGGACTCCAACTGTGCAAAAATTCGTCTCCGAGACGTATTAAATAAAAAAATCAAATTAAAGTTCGTTGGTAAGACGGAAACTTATTTGAAGAAAGCATGGCCTTATCGACGCTTTAAAAATATAAGTGAAGGATTAATTCGTCGAACAATGACAAATAATGAAATCGGAAGTTTTGATTCAACTCGTTTTGATTCAAATTCTAATGATTCTCATACGTCAGTTGATGATCATGATGATTTTTCGGAAGACGGTGATGTCGTCGAAGAGATCACCGATTTAAGCGATGTGTCTGAATTGTCTGAAACCGAAACTGATGAAGAATTTGACCATGAGGATGATAATGATGAACTTGTACATGATGAAGATATTGTTAATTCAAACAATCAAGAAGTAGCAAATAATAATGACGCGGATGCTCTTGCCCAAGATAACTTACATAATGAGGATCTTCTCGGTTCAATTAATCAAGAATTAATAAATAATGACGAGAATACTTTAGATGCTAGAAGACGAGATATTATTCCCTATGATTGGGAAGAAGAAAGCAATAACGATGAAAGTGGCATGGAACCGCATGTCGCGTCTGATGATGATTTTTCTGATTCAAGCGTTTCTGATCACTACAATTTTTGGTTTATGAAGGATGGGGTTAAGAAGAAAATAGCATTAGATTCGACTGTATATACGGTTATTCACAGTTATTTAACAAAGAAAGAAATTCGTACGCTAAAGATTGATGAAATATTTGAAAAAGAATATGTTATTCACTTCGAAAAGGTAGAGGAACAGACATATGAAAATGACAATGATTTACTTGATGAATTGGAATTTCATGACCAAATGCTACTCATTTTAGATCTTATGAGGAATCTATATAATACATATAACAGGAGTGTTTTTGATTATTATGATCCTGATATATTTCGAAGCTCGCAAATAATTCAAAAATTGAGACCATTCGAAAAGAAATTTATAAGTCGTATTACTGGGTATTACCCAAAAGTGATCGTTACGCTTTTGAGCCACTATGGGTTCTTATTTGACGGTTTCTGTCGTCACAAATATTTCATTAGAAATCTCTTCGGTCTTAGGAAGGTACCAAGAGGCTTGTCTCCAAGCCTAATCGATTCAATTAGGAGTAAAAAACTATTACCAAAAACTAAGAAAAAAGAGAACGTTCAAAAAGAAGTTTTAACTAATTGGACTCGAGAGAAATTTCGCAAGTATTCTGATGCAAAAACAACTTTTGGAATCACTTTCGCAGGAGAGATGGGAATAGGTGCGGGTGTTACACGTGATTTTTTCACACAAATGTCTCATTATTTTCAAACTGTCGGATCTAATATGTGGATCGATCTTGAAACCTCGCCCAATCTTGATGATTATGTGAGCAATGAGTACAATTTATATCCTACACTGTTTGATGAAGCTTATGCTGCTTCAGATGAAGGAGTTCGCGTGCTTAAGGATTTCTATATTCTTGGAATGTTGACTGCGAAATCATTAGCCGACAAACAAATCATGGAAGTTCCTCTCAACAAGTTGTTCCTCAAAAAGCTCATTTTCGGGGAGTACCCAACTCCAGAACTTTTCAACTACGATTTTACAAAATCTGAAATTCAAAGTCGCAAGGAAATGAAAGTTAAAAAATTACTTGGATTGATAGATCAAATTAATCCGTCGATCACCAAAATGATAAATCATTTTCATAGCGTTCAAAATAATTTGGAATATTCGGATTGTTATTATATTCCGGCTGGTCGTAGTTGGCACAAAAATAATTTGGTGTCCATTGATCTTCCGGAATTGGAATCACATAATAGTTTCTATGTGTTTTTAAATAAAATCAAAGAAATCGTATTTGAAACTGGAATCCGTGTACAAATAAGTAATTTTAGAGAAGGTTTCAATCATGTATTCCCTCTGGATCATTTAAAAAATTTCTATACCGTAGAGGAGATACATAAAGTGGTCTTTCACAATAAAAAGGAGGATTGGTCGTCAGATGTCATTCGTCGTGCTTTCTTTGTTAATAATGAAAGCTTTAAAAATGAAGTTGATAAAATTTCACAAATTTTATCAAAATTCAATATCGATGAACAACGAAAGATGCTCCGCTTTTTTACCGGATCAACAAGGCTTCCTATCGGTGGATGGATCAAATTAAAACCTGAATTGGCTGTCATTGAAGACACGGGAGCCTACCCAATCGGTAGGACATGCTTCAACAAGTTGTCTGTTCCTCGAAATAATAGTCTCCAAGATCTGGAGGATAAGTTGAAGTTAGTGATCAACAATAGTGAAATAGCAGAACGAATTGACAGAGAATAAGGTACTATAGAATATATAATAAAGTTTTATTATTATGGGATTATATTCGCTTTGTCGATCTATTGTTGATTCATTTTGCATTTATTCTTTTTTCCTCCATCTCTCTGTGATATATTATGATAGTGTCTTGTATAATAGCTTCTCACTTTTTTTTTTTTTTTGACAATTATTATGTAAATACAGAAAAAATTTAAAATATTTAAAGTTGTTTACAGATTTCAAATTAACTTTATTATTTAAATAGCACTATGATTGATTACTGTATACTATTATTCATTTTAATAATACTTATGAAATCGTTTTATCAAATTAGAATAAACGATACTAAGACAATATATATATAAAGCATTGCTTTAGTATATCTAAAAAAAAAAAAAATATTTCTAATTTTCAGATATTATGACCATTATTTAAAAATCTCAAATACAAACTCAATAAATAAATACAAAAAAAAAAAAAAAAAAATTAAGTATACAAATTAAAATAAAAAAATGAGACTTTCTCTATCTGGAACTTAATTGTGCAATGTAAGAATCTAATTCTTGTGCAATTATATGATTCGTACATTTACTTTGAATTTCTCTGTGAAAGATAAGATAATATTTTAATAAAATATACGAAAACAAAGAGTTTTTAAAGAAATTGAATTACAAACCTCAATAATTGAATATCTTTTAATGCAAGTGCTTCTTGACCCGCCGCTTTGAAATCACCTATTTTAATAAATAAACCTGGTCTTACGGCGGGATCACATTTTTGGATGTATTTTGCAGCTTCTCTGTGTTGCATAGCTTTTATGCATTCTTCCACAAATGGCTAATAAAATACAAATAATATAAAAACGTTAATGATATATAAAATAAATAATAATTTTAATTATTCATTAATCATCCTGCCTCATATCCAATTGGAGATTTTTTCAATTTGGAAAGACGATCTAATTCATCCCAATCTCTCATCTCCACCAAAGCTTTTAATTTGATCCACCAAAATCTAATATTAAAAATTATGATTGTCAATTCTATAAATCAGATAATAAATCTTTACTAATGTAACAAAAGACTTACCTTTTATCCGGAATTTTGAAGTCTGACTTAAGTTTATTTGCTTTGTTAGAATGATTAGTAGTAATGCATTTGTGAACTGTATCGTTCAAAGATAATCCTACTAATTGTTGATGTGGTATTTCCTTTTCTAACTGAGATTGAGTGTGCAACAATTTGATATATTCGTCAATCGCCTATAATTGTTTTAGACAACCTAATTAATAAGTTTGAAAACAATTTATTCACAAAATAATTTAATAGTACCTTCGCTTCGAATGCATGTTCTTTATCTTCTTGGTACCGACTTGATGCTACCTTTAACTTATTAATCCTTTCATTCAAATCCTTTTAACAAAAATGTATAAATAAAACAATTATCCGTTTAATATATAGAGGTACATTTGAGGAATGGCTCACCTTTTGCTCATAACTCTCTAATATTGTAATGTTTGCACTCTCAACTCTTCGATCATCTTGATAATAAAAATCCGTTAAAAGTTTCAAGTCTTGTTGTTTACAATATACTTCAAGCAAATTACAAGCCATAGGCTTATTATTAATTATTCGGAAAAATTCAGGAAGTGGAAGCTTCCTTTTAAGATGAAGCATTACCAAATATACTGTATATCCAATAAGAGTTAATGAGATTAAGAAATTTCATTCAATTTTGTTTTATTAAATAAATATTACCTAAATCTGTATCACCACTCTCAATAGCCTTTATCAATGCCAATTCATCTTCCTGCACTCTCATGAGCAAAGGTACTTGATCGGCTGCACGCGGCTCATAATCAAGTAACTATAAATAAAAATAAGATTTAATTAATGCTGGAAAATACATTTGATGTAGGCATGGGGAAACCAAATAAATACTAACCTTTGTTGCTAATTTTGGCTGCCCAACTTTATACGCAGTATCAGCAATGTCTTTATAAGAAAGACCGGGCTTATTGGCTAATTTATCCGCAATCATACGACAAATAGTTTCTTCGTCTTCGGTCGATTTTTTGATCTAAAATTTTTTTTTTAAAAAAAGAAAATTGGATAGATTAAATATACGTATTTATTTATTTATGTATTTTATAAAAATAGAATCAATAAAATTAGCACCTTTGCACAAGCCCAATGGATCAACACTCTATCTGTTCTCATCTTCAAATATTCACAAATTCGTAGTGCTAACAAATGGTGATGTCTGGTTATCAATCGATCAATCAATACATCAGGAGTGAGGCGCGCAAACCTAAAATAAAAATTTTTATAAATTTATTAAATTCAATCTTTATTTTTTAAAATAAATGTTTTACTTACTGTGTGTAAGTTATCGGTATTCCGATCTCATAATATCTTACAGAATTTAGTACTCTTAAAGTCTGACACATATTCACAAAGTTATCAGCATTATACGATTCCAAAAACGCTTTACCAAACGCGGCAGCCTTGAGTAAATTACGCTGCCAATACTGGTTAAATTCGTGTCCAGCTGCTTCCGTACAAGCATCAACTGCATCTGCAAGATCTGGTCGAATACTTCGTATATTTTCATCTGCTTTTGGACTTCGTTTCTGAAAGTGAAACCAGAAATGCAAATGTGAGGACTTTATTCCGGTATACCAATTATCGGAATATTTCTTCTTACTTCAAAGTTTTCTAAAGCATCGAATAACATGGCTGCTGGTGCAGTTGAACCGATTTTGAAAATTTCTTCGGTGACATCTATTTAATAAAGTAATTTAATATATCAATCATAAGAAATTATATATATATATCCTTATTAATTTTTCTATCTATCACATACTTGGAACTTTTTGCAAGAATTCACATTTGTCACTGCTTATGATGCGCACACCATCAATTTCAGGAACCAAATAAATAGTATCATCGTATGAATATTTTATGTAATCACCGAATGGACCGACCATTAACACAATCTTATCCCAATATAATACAACAGAATCAGTCCCACACCTAAAAAGAAAGCTAAAAATTATTAATAATTCATTATTTTTTTATTTTTAGATAATAATGAAGTCATCATACCAAATTAGTTGTTGAGGTGGAGCTTTAGAATTTGTAGTAAATTCCGAAAGATTTTTATTAAAATCAGTCGATACTACCCAGAGTTTACCGTCAGCAGTAAAAAGAGCAAGAAACTTTCCGTTCGGTGATACTGCCATTTTAGTAAACGGTCCTTGTTGAAGCAGCTGCATTAAAATAGATCATTTTTTTAATAATAAATTTGGATCTAATCAGTTAACTTTTATCAAACGCACTTGATCTTGGGATTCTTTAGTGTCAACAGTCAAAATTGTAGAACCGGTTGCTAATAATACTTCTACATGACGGCTAAGTGTATATTGGGGTGGAATTACCGTCCAGCTATGTGGTGGATCGTTTAGACCTTATTAATT
This sequence comes from Funneliformis geosporum, assembly GCA_946474995.1. Lineage (NCBI taxonomy): Eukaryota > Fungi > Glomeromycota > Glomeromycetes > Glomerales > Glomeraceae > Funneliformis > Funneliformis geosporum. Next base: position 7,494 of record CAMKVN010001501.1, read on the forward strand.
CAAAATTGATAAATAAATTAGAATAGAAATTATTATATTATGGTTAATTAATTATAAAAATATCAAAAACCTGGGTCTGCCATAAGGTGGGGTCTAGGTTCCTCAAAGTTGGTAAGAACTATTAATTTAAAATTTCCAGTTAAAGCCACCAACCCAGTTCCCCATATCTGACAATCAATAACTGAATATTCTTTTGCTTCCTAATAAAAAATGGTTAGCATATCAATAATCAGCCCAACATCATTATATATTCGGAAATGACTCACTTTAACAAGGGAAAGTTGAGTATATTCTCCGTTGATGTCATATAACCTAATTGTACCATCTTCCAAAACAACAACAAGCTTTTCTGATTCGGACCAACCCATTGTTATAATTCGACCTTTGTCCCACTGAAAAAATATATATATATATATTATTTATAACTAAAGTAATTCAGAAATAGAAATATGATATGAAGATAAAGAAGAAAAACTAAAATTACCTGTAATTGTTCCATCAATTTTCCTGCAGAAGTATAAAGATAAATGGTAGGCTTCACTGGCTGTTGTTTTTGTAACGTCAAAACCTTTTTATCATCACGAATCATTGCTGAGAAAGGGAAAATTATTTTAGAACAAATTTTTAAGGTATTGAATTGAGAATTCTTATTTGATTTACAATGAAGTACGAATAAAACCAAATATAGATTCTCTACCAATTGGGCCACCATATGAAGCTCCTGCAATCATATATTTTGAAAGGTCCATATGTTTCCAAAGCATCGTATATATTTCTTGTTTCCTAGATACAAAATTTGTTTAATCGGATTGCTTTTTAGCAGACATCTGGCAATCGAAGGGAATTTCTTACCGATAGAAACGATCTTGCATTTGAATCCAATCAGTAGTTGGGGGCGCCATTTTTGAGAAGTAATAAATGTACCAGAATGAGTAGCCAGAGCTTTTGTATTAAGGATTTAAAAAAAAAAAAAGTTTTGAGCTCAGAGGAAAACGTACAATATAGATTCTACAAAATAAAATCTTATTGTCACGCTACGTCAATAGACATCTATCACAGAAAGATCAACCCATTGTTAGATTAGATTGCCATGATGTAGCACGAATTAAAACGCGTTGGGTTCAGGTCTCCTGCGGCGAAATTTTGCAAAAATCTGCCGGCTGTTTGCCCAATAAAAACTTGATGTCTTGCAATTATAAATTTTACTTCATTTTTGCAGAAATATACGCGTTATATACCGTAAGTCATGAGCACCAGGCCAGTTTCTTCTTTAAGTTTACGTCCAAGCACCCGAACCAAACTGATCAAAGCAGGCTTTCAAACGGTTAAAGATTTACAAGAAACCACACTTATAGAATTGAGTAAAGGTTATTGTTTGCTGTTAAAGACCACTTTTATTGTCAGTATTACTAAATCTTTTTATTTTTTATTTATTTAAGAAATAGGGATATCGAACACTGAAGCATTAAATATATTACAACAAATAAAAAAAAGTAACTACATACGTTAATATATTTCAAATTTATTAAAAAATATTTAAAAAAAAAATTGTAAATTTATAGATAAGGTTACGTCGATTTCCGCATCAGAAGCTCTAAAACAAGAACGTAAACTATGTCCTATATCTACTTCATGCGAAGCCATGGATCAGATGCTTGGCGGGCGAGGAGTTCCCATAGGAAAAATAACTGAGTTCTGCGGTGCTCCTGGGATGGGTAAAACACAGCTAGGGTAAATGTTTGGATCATGAAGGTTTTTTTTTAAAATAAAGTTACTAAAATTCATTGACTTATAATTAATTCATTGTAGGATGCAACTTTGTGTTAATGTTCAAGTACCACAAAATTTATCCGGCCCAGAAGGAGAAGCAATATTTATCGGTATACAAAGATGTTCACGCCCATTTTATGTAGTTAGAAGAGATTATTTATTCACAGTAGTTTCTCTATCAAGATACGGAAGGTAGCTTTATCGCTCATCGTGCTGCGGAAATTGCTAAGGCTACAATCACAAAATTAAACGAAAATACCGTTGCTGGAAATGGTGAGATCGCGTGACTAAATATAATAATTTATTATGAGCGTATTCATATTTTTTTTAAAAAAATAGAATTTCTAGTGAACTTTGAGAGCGTCATGTCAAGAATTTATGTATCAAAAGTTCATAACTGTGACGAGTTAATCGCGCTTATGAAAATCCTAGATGAATTTTTACAAGAACATCCAAATGTAACTTATACCCTTTAAGATGTTCAATTTAATTAGTTTCAATATTAATAATTTTATTTCAGGTAAAACTTCTTGTCATTGATTCCATTGCATTTCATTTTCGTCAACAATTTGATGATATGGCACTTCGAACGCGACTGTTAAATGGGTTGGCTCAGGATTTAAATAAATTTGCTCAAACATATGAACTTGCTGTGAGTACATTTTACGTAATAAAAGATTTTAAAGTAAATCGCTAATAAAACAATCATCTTTTTCATTTAGGTTGTTTTGTTTAATCAGATGACTACAAAATTTAAAACATCTAGAGATTACAATGTTAAAGATCAAGCTGCTTTAGTTCCAGCTTTAGGTAATTGAAGATCGCTTGTAATTAAATGTTCATAGGAATTTATTTGCAATGCTTTATTTATATAGGTGAAAGTTGGGGTCATCAATGTACAAATCGTATAGTTCTTTATTGGCGTAATGAAATTCGGTAAGATCGGCTTAAAATATTTTGCTTGATTTTCATAAACTGACTTTTTTTTAAAAAAAAAAAATTAGTTGCGCACAACTTGTCAAGTCACCAAATTTACAAGAAACTACTGTTCACTACCAAATTAATGTAAGTACGTTAATAATGTATCATGTTAATAAAAAATTTATTAATGTTAACAAATGATTAGTCAGATGGTATTAGCGATTATCAATCAAACCTTAATAACAACAATAAAAGAAGATGGGAAGAAAAAGAAAAATAATCCTGGATGATACTTGAATATTTAACTAAGAAAAATTCTAATGAACTTATTGATGCGTTCTTTTATAAAAAATTCTTTATTAAAATTTTTTTATCTATATCTTTATTATATACTGCATAAAAGAATTAGAGTTTTTAGAAACATCTATTCGCAAATAACTCTTAATTAAATGGTTCGATCTCGTCTTCTTGAATGCTAAATATAAATATATAAATAAATAAATAAATTATAATACCTAATTTGAAAATATTATTAATAATCTTACCTCGACAACTGAAGTGCCACCTCGAAATCTTGTACGAAATAATACATTAGCATTATTAAACATTCCGTCTTTGAGTGACACAACAATAAACTGTGACCCTTTAAAACGAGTTCGAAGTAATTGTCCAATATTTTGCGTGTGTGAAAGGTCTAGTGCCGCATCCACTTCATCAAGTATGTACATTGGAGCAGGTTTAAATTGTAATAATGACAAGATCAAAGATAAAGCAATAAGTGACCTATTAAATTAAGAATTAATTCGGTTTTTAATTCAGTTTATAAACAAATAAATAAATATATTTTTTAAAAAAAAATTGCATTCGTACTGACCGTTGTCCACCACTTAGCTCCGATAGACTATGTTTCCATACTCCTCCAAGGCTCACTTTAACTTCTAAACCATCCATTAGATCTAAACCCTCTGGTGGTTGAAGTTTAGCGAAACTATTTGGTAACAATTCGCTAAAAATGGCACCGAAATCCCTAGTAATTCAATAAATAATTAGTACTATGTTAAATTTATCATTATTTATATTAAAAATTACTTACTCGCTAACTTTCTTCCAAGTTTTCTGTAATGCATCTTTTTTGTAATTATCGAGGGATACAATAGTAACCTCGATTTTTTTCTTATCTTTTTTGACCGTTGATAACATTTGCTTCAAAGCCGTTTCTTTCTTTTCTACGCTAAAAAAAAAAATATTACTTATTATAAATATGTAGCATTAAATGCTTTACCTAATAAATTAATTTATCAAATTCAAACCTGTCAATCATGTTCATAACTTTTTTGTTGATTTTTTTACGCAAATTTTTACGATTCATCTCAAGTTGCCGTAACATCTTTTTGCATTCGTTCGGGTTGTGATTTATGAAATCATATGCAGTATTAGGTTTTCCAAAATGGCTATGAATAAAATTGTTTTAGAACAATTGTGCTATAACGATAATTGTGAATTATATAAAGAAATTACTGCTTTTGATTTAAAATCCAATCGTGCTCGCTTTCCATTTGTAAAATAACTTGTTGAGAAGCTTCTTTATCTCTTTGAAGTTTTTCAGCTTCATGATTAATCTTGGACATTTCTAATTTTATTTCGGTCATTTCTGCTGTTTTTGTTTTAACAGCATTTTGAAGCTCCGAAATTTCCCCATCAAAAGCCGAAATCATCTCTCTCTCTTTTTCAAATTCGGTTTGAGCTTGATGTAATAGACTCTTAAAAAATAAATAAATAACATTAGGTAAACATGTGTAATTATTGAAGGTTTATCAGTACAATTTATATTAACCTTAAACCGATCTAGCTCATGTCCCATAGATTCAGCAACTTCGGATAATTGTTTAATATTATTATCAAAATTATCAATTTCTTCGTTGATGTTTAGCAGATCTACTTCAAGTTGCTCTTTATATATATATATATATAAAAATTAAAAAATGTATATTAAGTTATTTCGTTTCATTAAATTGAAGTTTGTTAGCTTCAAAACTTACTCATCTCCAAAAATATAGTTTGGATTTTCCTCTGCATATTAGTAACAACTTGATTACTTTGTGCGATCTCCGATTTTCCTTGAGATACAGATTTCTGCTTAAAATGTATGTGAATACGTTAAATCCTTAATTTTTTTTAGGTTCTCTCTTGTTTACCTTTAGATCTTTTAGTTTTGAATCTCGATTATTTTCGAACTCATTCATTTCATTTTCAATTCTTTGACATGAATCCAAAGCATATTTCCGTTTTTCCATAGAAGTGGCGATAGTACTTTCAACTTCGACGATTTTAGATTTGATATGCTTGACGGTATTAATGGTCTATATTAATGAATATTTAATTTAATGTATACAATAGGACTTAACATAAAATATTATGGTTTATTTATCGGTTGATTACCTGTGATTCATTACTATTATTGATTCGTTGTTCTAACAACGCGACTTGATGTGTCATTAACCCTAACTGATGTTTGATTTGTTGGTACCTGTCTTCCATCCTTTGCGTGCTTGCGATTTCTTCATCAAGATTATCGAATTCATCCTGATTAATCTTGATTTGCTGTTTGTAGCCTTTTAAAGTTTGCAAATTCATAAGAATTCCAGCAGATGAAGGTTTGGATCCGCCCTGAAGAGTTCCAGCGGGATCATAAACATCTCCTTCAAAAGTAACAGATTTAATTAGTACACTCTTGTTAAAAGTGACTTGTTTAGCCGTATCGGCATCTGTAATTATCAAGGTATTTCCAAATACAAATTTCATAGCAGCTTCAACTTCATGATCATAACCGATTAATGTCAATGCTAGATCTACTTTCTCAGGAGCCATCCGTTTAGCATTCGTGAGTCTCTAATATATTTTTAGCAAAGAAACTTTAGCGACATCGATTTAAAAATTGATAGTTTCATTTATTCTCACCTCAGCTGATAATCTATACGCTTGAATCTTATTTAAAGGAATTATTGTCACGCGTTTCTGAAATTGTCCATTTTTGAGAAGTTGAGTTGCAACTTCGTCATTCTCCACGACCAACTGTATTGTAAATATCAAGATTACTAATCCTTCTAAAGAAAATTTTTTTAATTATGTGGTAAAACTTACGTTATACAATTTACCACCAGCACAAATTTCTAAAGCGAGCGAGCATTGCATATGTTGCGGATTCAAGTTAATTAACTCCGCAACTAAACCTTTGACTTTGCTACGATCAAAGTTTGGTGTAGGATTAGAATATGAAAAGTCAATATATGATGAATTTGATAAAGATCCACATTTCTAAAAAAATAAATAAATAAATTAGTTAACTTAGAATAAACAAGTTAAAATTGAAATTTACCTTTTTAAGCTCTTTTATATTTTTCTGTATTATAGATTGTTTATTTAAAAAATTTTCTTTTTTACTTGAATCCCAATTAATAGTTGATAATGTTGTCTAAAACAATTTATAAACGCTTTTTTAATACTATATTAATAATTTAAGATGATTTTTTTTGTAAATTATATAATATAATACCATGAGATCTTGTGCTGATTTTTTAGCCAATTCATATTCATCTAATAATTTTTGAATAGTACTTTGAGCCCTTTCCGCTAAAGGCTCCTTTTCTTTTAATTCGAATTTTAAATGTGACATCTTTACGTTGGCTTGTTCTATTTCGGTTGATGCACGAGATGCATTATTTCTTGCCTCTATACAATTCATAATATAAAAATAAATTAATATTACAATTAACTATAGTAGGAAAATTTTAAATATACCTTGTAACTGCTCCATGTATCCATATTCGTGTCCCTCCTTTGCTGAAAGACCCGTAGACAATGTTTCGAAAAGTTCCTCTGATTTTCTTACTTGTTCACTTTTTTCATCATGAACTTTTTTTATTTCAACGAACTGAATTTCTAATTTTTTAGATTCTTCAGTTTTGCGCAACAATGCTTGATTTATCTGGAGTTTATTTAAAATCAGTTAACATCATGGTAGTCGATTGCATAATTTGATTTAAAATTTTTCCATGATTCATTATACCTCAGCTTTGTTTGATAAACGAGCATTCTTTTTGACCATTTCTTCATCAATAGAGACTTTGTGGAGATCACATTTTGTAATGATGCGATATAACTCGTTTGAATACTCCGTTACATTATTTTCTAGTTCTTTAATATTAACACTTTTCCCCAATTCCTATAATCATTGAATAAATAAAAAGTAAATGTATTAAAGTAACAAAAATAATTATAATTATAAATCAATATAATTCAAAATACCTTTTCTTTTTTAGATATAGTTTGTTTTATATCTTCCTCCATGTAAGCAATTTCTTCCTTGATACGCTCAATAAACCTTTCTGATTCTTGAATTTTATTCATCTTTGCTTCAACTTCAGCACCCGTTTTATTTGCTTTTTCCTTTTAAAAAAGGAAAAAGAAAAAAAGAAAAAGAAAAGAAATAGGTATTTAATAAAAGCATGTGGTATTTATATTAAAAAATAAATAAACAGTTACTTGATTCTTTGAATAATCATATGCAATAACAATTCGACTCAAACGCTCAATCTCGGTTTCGGTTTTCTGGAATTCCAAAAAAATCCTTTTTTCAATCCTCAACTTTTCTAATTTTGGTTCGATCTCTCCGTCAAGTACCTATCAAGAATATACATATATCAAAAAAATGCTTAATTCATTGATATAAAAACAGGTTGTGATAAATACCTTTGTAATATCTTCAACTTTTTTTTCTTTTTTTGCGATGGTTTTTAATGCCTTTTCTTTTCTCTCTTCAAACATGCGTGTACCGGCAGCTTCTTCAATCATTGCTAAGATTTCTGGAGGTTTCATGTTAAGAACTTTTGTGATTCGACCTTGCATAATCAAAAAGTGCGGATTATTGATATTAAGTTGAACCGATTGGAATAAATTTCCAACGTTTTTTTGTTGAGTTCTTGTTCCATTAACAAAATATTTGCTTTGTCCTCCACCCATAACGATCTATTAAACATAGTTCATAGATAAATAATAGAAATCACTGTTTATCTAAACAATTATACCAAATTTTATTACTCACTTGTCTCGTAACATTTATTTCCTTAATTTTTTCAAACCCAACGGGACTATTATTTTTATCTTCGTTATTAAACCTAATAGTGACTGAGGCTTTATTGACACCGGCCTGACCCCGTTTATAAATCAGGTCCTGCATATTATTTGCACGAACCTAAGCATTAAAAATATGGTTAGATTAGTTTGTTCTTTCTAACATTTCTAACTTCGCGTCATAACGTTGAAAAATGTTCACCTGACTTAAGTTTGCTAAACCCAACACGAAACATATCGCGTCCAGTATATTTGATTTTCCAGAACCGTTAAGTCCTGTAATGGCATTAAATGCGGGGTCCCATCCAGAAATATGAGTACGAACCGCATAAGATTTAAAGCCTTCAATGACAATTTCTTCGATTCTCATTTTTCTTTGATAATTTGAATAACTTAACCAAATGTATAAATAACGACACGATAAAACAGATATTTATTGCCAAAAAAAAACACAAGCAGTTCTGGCCAATCAAATTAACCAAAAAACGGCGATTTTATACATCGCGTAATAGATCCAATAGATCTACTGCCATGATAATTGTACCCAAAAAACGTTAATACGAAAGACGTAATACGAAACGTGGTACATAATTACGTTATCAAGTGATTTATAATTTTAACGTAGAATTTTAATATACTGTATAATATTAATTTTTCAGTTCTAAGTAATATTATAGAAATATACTAGAGCTACAGCTCTGACATAATAAATTTTTATAATGATATATGAGCATTATAATAGAATAAGAAAAAAAACTACAAAAAAATTAAGCAAGGGTTAAGATTACCCCAACAATTATTATTATAAGCAAAATATGGGACCTTTGCAATAGAAGGGGGGAAACTACCGGCAGTTTCCTCCCTTTCTATTGCAAAGATCCCATATGATTTGGTAAAATAAGTTCAGATTTAAATTAACTAAAAAAAGTTTTTTTAGAGTTTTTTTACCTTTTTACTGCAAAGCATCCAGACATTTATTTTTTTTTATATTATCAAATTTCTTATAAATAGTGTAGCTTTAGAACTTCATTAAGAACATAAATCTTTAGCAAAAAATTTACTTTAGTTCTATCGACAACAAAATAATTATTAAATACACTTACTTATATGCTAACAAATACAATTGTAATAAATTCTTTTTTATAATAAAACTCTAATCGCTTAATTCATAATTACACTTGTCTTTAAAATACATTTTAATCACAAAAATTTTCAGAGCTCTCTATAAACTTTTATTTTATAAATCTTAAAGCTAAATCTTTTATTAATCTTTAAGTTAATACTAATTTTTAGTTATTAGCATCATAAGATAATACTAGCATAAAAATTGTTTTATCATATCTAATAATACATGTTTTTTGTTTTTTAAAATAAAATTAAATTATCTTTTTTAATAACATAAATTTTTTCATATCTAAAATAAAAATAATAAATAATTTATTAAAATATATTAAATAATAATATAAATAATTTAATATATTTTATTTACTTGATCATTTATACAAAAAATTGCTATCAATATTCTATTATATATAACCTTTTATATCTATCATAATATATTTTTTATGATATTATTTAAATAAAATTCTATTTTTTTAAGTCATCATTTTGTAATTAAACTTTTATATAAAAATAAAAATTATAATTAATTTAATCAATAATTATAATATAAATTATAATTAATTTAGTCAATAATTATAACATAAAAATAATAATTATCTGATTAGTTTTTAAGTTCAATTCTATGTTTTGATAAAATAATATTTAAAATATAATTTATAAATAAGTAATATAAAATCAAATTTATTTTTATGTAAATTTAAAATATTCTTAGCTTTTAAAAACTTTTATTATTCAAAATTTATTTTAATATATAGGAGCTTTACAATAAAAAGTATAAAAGTTTAAAATTTTTATTTTTGATTAATATTAAATTTTTACTTATTTTATTATTTATTTTATAAAGTAAAACTTTTAAAATAGCTTTTCTTAAATATAAAACTTAATTAAACTTTATTATTTTTACAAAAACATATTAAAAGTTTAAATATATAAAATTTTAAAATTGTTTAAAAATAGTTTAGAAAAATATCTTTATTTAAAATTATTTTAAAAGTATACTATAGACAACTTTATTTATATAAATGCATTCCCTTAAAATATAATAAAATAGTATATTTATATAGGATATGCATTATAAAAAAATATAAATTTAAAGATAGAAAAAATTATTTATTTTATAATAAAATTTAAATTGAATTTATTCATTTTTTTATAAAACTAATATTCATTAATTATAATATTGAAATTAAATAATTAAATTAAATAAATTGATTTAGATTTAATTAAATGTTAAAAAATCATCTTATAAATTAAAAAAACTTATTTAACTAATATATATCCTTTTATTCTTACTTCTTTTATATATTTTTTTAGTTTATACAAATATAAATATATAAAAAGTGCATATATATATATATACTTTTATTGGTCTTATTAGTCATATTTAAGGTTGCTAAACAAAATCTAAAGTTTAGACAGATGTTTAAATGCTAAAAGTAAAGCTTGGTTAAATTATATTAAAATTTTATTAAAAAATTTGCAAAATTCAAAAAAAGTTAAAATTATATAAAACTTATAAAAATGACGAAATTATATCAACACAGCAAAGCGGTCATGCTTAATTTTATCACATTTTGCAGATCATTTTACCGATCATTTGCCGATCATTTTTCATTTATCACATATAATAAACACCGTAAAAATGATTTTTATTTAAGTTAATTAGCTCCGATTGGAAA
>CAMKVN010001502.1:0-18110 GCA_946474995.1 Funneliformis geosporum
ATTCCTAGGCACTTCGGATACCTGTAGGACGTAAGATTCCCTAAGGTTGTAAAGTCCGACGATAAGGAAGTTACTTATCGCAGTAAAGGAACTTAGATAAATTACATGAAATAATTAGAGAAGATTATTCCCAGTGAAAATGTTTATATTAATATACATGCTTATTTTTTTGATTATCTTTTCTACATAATGTTTCTTATTTGCAGGTTTTGAATTTCACAATTTTATTCACTTTTTGATTGGCTGATATAATTAAATATGTTATTTATTATGTATAGTTACGTCACAAAGTGATGTACAATTTAAAATTACAACCAAATGTCACATTATTTATTGATTTATTTCAATTTTTTTCATTACATACATAAAAAAAAACTAGTATTTTATTGGCTTACCCCTTGCTTCTAATATTGCATTAATTCTTTGTAACATTGAGATAACAAGCTTTTCAAAATTAGACCCATCCAAATCTTCCTATTTCTGCTTTAGTGTAACTTTGAGTTTATTTACAGTTCTTGAAAAGGCTTCTTAACTTTGAATATTATACTTTAATAACTTTTAAATGTTTTCTATCAGATTTAAATTAGAGAAATTTGCTTGCCAATCAATAGTTGTGATTTTATTTAACTTAAACTATTTCTTTATAATTTTCGCGATATGTATGAGTGCATTATAAATTGCTGGTCTTCCTGTTAATTCACGTGCTATACTTTGAAATGGAAGTAAATATGAATTTGGGATAGTAATGTAAATATTTGAATTGATTCTTTCATTTCCTTTTTTGTTTTCATTACAAAAAATTAAAGGCTCTTTTGTTTTTCTAATGAAACATCCCAGGACTATTACTAATTTTCGATCACTTTTAAAAGTAGGTGTTAAACATTTAGTATTAAACCTTTCTCTAGTATTCTGCTAAATCCTTATTTGCTTAGACTACTTTCTAATATTAACACTTGACTCATCTGAAAAAATAACTTGTGCTCAATTGTAAACACTTTTTTCCTTATATTTTTCATACCAGTTAATATGAACCATTGCATGCTTTTCTAAAATAAAAGGCTTCTTTGCAGCAATATGAGAATGAATTCTAATATTATATAGGGTTTTTTTAACTGTTGTTAAGCCACAGTTTAGCCTAAGTGTACTGATAATTTTATGCAAAAACGCATATCATTTTTTTGAGATTTCATTAAAAAGTGCATTTTTTTCATAATTATTAAGAGCAGAAGGACGTCTGGAGTATGGTATATTTTCAATATTTCCAGTTTTCTGGTATTTGGTAATAAATCTGTATATTGTGATTGGTCCTGACTAAAGATGAGAACTGTAATTAATATGTTGCAACTTTTAATGTTACAACTTATGTTGCAATTAGTTTTAACCTATATATGTTGCAACTTATAATGTTGCAACATATGTTGCAACTAATTTTAGCTTATGTTGCAATATTTTGTAAATTTGAAATTAATTGCTGTACCATCTTTAGTCCTGACCCATTTTTTTTGCTATTTGAACAGGATTTAGACTTTCCATATATGCTAATATTTTTCCCTTATCATGAGGGGTCATTTCAGTATGTGTAGAAGTCATTTTTAACCACACGAAAAATATTATGTAGTCTTAAAAAAACCAAATAGATGAGAAAGTTTGGATCAAAATACAGAAAAGGATAGCAATAAATACTGTATAACGTTACACATTGAAAATCGGGCGTCACTTTGTGACGCGACTGTACTTAAATAGTGATCACCACCCAAATACTTAATAAAAATTGAAAGCCAATCAGAGCCTGAGGGGTAAATTAGTAAAATCCATCAGTTGGTTTTGCTTTCCTTCAGTTAGACAAATTATTTCTTTGAGCAAGTCATCCAGTATTTTTTTAATCGCATAAAATACACAGCTAGAACTTTCTTCATCATATACATTCATCTGAGGTAAGATTACCAATCCCCAAGGATGTTGACAGATCGTTAAATGTATTTGCAACGCATAGCCTCGTTACTATCTACTACTGGCCCCATATTTTGTCTTACGAAGAATATCATCTATGCAAAGCTTAAACTCTGAAGGATTTTCATCGATTAGGTGAGGGACTATAAATAGAATGCATAAGTCAATGTAATCAACTTTATAAACAAAAAAGTTAGTGAAAGCATTTCGAGTGTCTTCTCACTTCCGCTAATGTGACCATCTCATTGTGATGGTGACAGGTGTATTAGTTTCTGACATAGCGTTTTTATAGTAATAATAGGCTCAGATAAAAAAAATATTAGAAATGGCCGGAGTGTACAAGTGCCAAATAAATATGAGACATTCATTGTCGCAAAGTCCCTATTCTTTCGGCAAGAATCTTTGAATATATTTCTGGTATTTTTTTAGGTGATCGATTTCACTTGATCATGTTCGTAGATTTGGAACACACTTGCCAAGAAAAAATTTTTTATTTTACAACCACATTCATGCTAGGGTGTCCAGGATTTGTTGGTCACGATTTTATCACGATTTTGACAATATTTTTACGATTTTTTGTTGACGATATTCAAATTTGATTGGGTGATTTAGTGACCATATGATCAAAATTTTGATCCACTAGGTTTCTACTCTGAAATTATGTTTGATTTCAGCCGGAATTATAATCGCGATAAAATCACGCGCGAATTTTGAACTAACCCTAATTCATGCATACATTGAATAAAAATCACGAGCCCAATTTGAGCAAATCATTTTATTATTTTATTATTTGATTGCATTACAAAACCAAAGCGAATCTTGCTGACCGAGCGCAGCAAGTTACATGAACATGTGATGCAGTAGCACGTAACTGCTCTTTAAAGCTATCTGTAATATAGTCGATGCTGTTCCAACTTAATTTTGAAATGGTTAATGCTGAGTAAGATTTAACTCCTCGTATTTATCAATACCAATTTCATCAATAATCCAAGCATTCTGATATCCTTTTTCTGAATTGATAATAGCAAAATAAAACATTTTGACCTGTAATGTTTTCATCTTCGGCTTTAACGATTTTCTGATAAAGATAAGTATAACTAACTGTCTTCAGATACATGAGAGAAAAATATCAAACCTTGAGTGACATTATCATCCTTTAACTCATTGATAAGCTTTTTCAGCATAGGGGGCTCACCTTTCATAGTATTCGTCTTCTATTTTTTGCTGGAGGATTGTTCAGTAGAATCATTTCTAACGTGCTTTCGGGGAATAATTGATTATTTCGTGATTTTGGAGATTCGTTAAATAGTGATGGAGTGATGGAGATATATCCATTAAGTCATTATCTTCTGTCTTCCGGATGAGTTAAGAACTGCCAATTCTTACAATTGGGTCTTGAACATGTAGGTTTTATAAATATTTCAATATATCACTTTAATAACTTGGCCACAGCTAAGTATGGTTTATTTTGAAACAACAATGCCTTCTGCAACTTTTTCTGGTGATATATTATTTAGGATATTTAACGCGAGAGTTCAGGACAATAAATATTAGTAGACATACTGTAGGAATCTAGAAATTTAAAAGCAATAACTTTTTCTTTTGTTTTATTTTTAGTCCTTGCCAGAATGATGGCACACTTTGTTGTTGTTTGGTTTACGCGCTTTCTCTCATTCTTAGAACGTTTTGGGCCCTCTCCCTAAACATTATAAATACCCATCGATACGTTGTTGACAGTGAGTCCTAGAAAGCCCTGTCACGTCACTCACAATTTATTCCTAATAAAATAAAATAAAATCAATTGCCTTTCTATAATTTTCAAGAATTTCGTTTCTCTTTTCTTTGGGATACCTTGCTCTTGATTATTAATATATTAGAGAGATTTTATGTAAACAATATGAGAGTTTTTCTAGGAAATGGTTCTATCTACCAATCAAATACATTTTTGTGAAGTTTATCGGCTATTACCTGATCAGTCTAATATCGATCATCAAATACCAACTTAATAAATGCCGAAATTATATGTTGACTATTTTTAAAAAATATATATATATAAAGCGGACTTTTGCCCAATCAATATATATATTCATATCAATTAGAACAATTAGAACGCATAAATATTTGAAAAACAACAAACCCTGATCTACTATCAGTTTAGATGAATAACCGAATGATTTTTCGATATTAATGAAAAATAAATGTGAATGTCATGTACTCACCTAAAAAAATGAATATAATATTTATATTCAAAAATTTATTATAGTCAATTTGTACCATATTAATTATAATAATGACGAACTGTGCTAACTCGTACTAATTTTTGTACTTCCTAACTCTGATAAATTTCCGGTTGAACAGCCGTTTATTTTGTCGTGGTTTGCAAAATGGGCATGCTTTGTTTTGAGAAGATGCGAGTTTTAAATGAACTAATCCACCTTAAGAAAAATTTCCTTTGAAGGATTTGTAAATGTATCCGGATTATGCTAATAATTCTATCATATAATTAATATTAACTCTGGGTATCGTCCGCGACTGTACAAATAAATCAAACATTGGAATTCCTTGCATTCTTTTGGGTCACATTTTGAAAAAAAACACATGGTTATATTTTATCCGCTTGTATTCCTAATTGGGAGAATTAGGGAAGTCCCTAAAGGGATTAAATCAAATATTTATACTTGACGGTTTTAAAAAAAAATTTCTTGAGATGCATTATCAAATTTTGTGATATTGACAAAGCATTAAAAACCTTAAATATTCTTCTATGGAATTTTTTTCAAAATTCTTTTTGGATCAAGTGAACAAAAGGTTCACAAAACTTCTATTGAGAATTTGAGAAGATGTATTAGAATAAAATATGGCATGATAAACAAAGCTTGTCAACCTTGTCAACCATTGGTATTAATCATTTTTAAAGTTGTGTTACATTAATTATGGTATCATGTTATAAAATTGGTAATGAATATGGGTTATATGGATTATATGTAACAGAATTCTTGAACAAAGTCCAAAAAAAAAATATATAAAATAATATTAAATGATAAAATTAGGTGTATTGATATTGATTGATTTAATCTCATTATATGACTTTTAATATGGATGGAAAACTACCAAAGTAAGATTGTTGTTGATTTACATGTACTTTTAAAATTCATATCAAGCCTATTGAGGTAAATGTGTTTTTCCGACAGTTTCTACTGCAAAACGTCCATATGTTTGAAATTACCTACAAATTTTTACTTAGATAATCAAAATAAAGGTAATTTAATTGGTGTAAATCTTTATTTGTATAAAAATTAAAACAAATTTTAATTTCGTGACAGCAAAATAAGATTCAAAAAAAGAAAATTTAATCTGATATAATAAACAATTCTGTTGTTTCTTTTAATATTAAATAAAAAAACTTCTTGGGAATTTTGTAATCAATTAAAATAAAAAGTTTGACGTACAAAAAAAAAATTTAAACTTTCCTATTTTAAATAATGAGAGTGGTGCAACATTCATGATTCTGAACTTTAAAATTATCATTATATATGCAAAGGGATCGATTTTAAGGTTCCATACTTTTTATTTTTTTATTTTTTTTATAATGTATTAAACAAAAAAAAACCTTAATTTATGAGTATAAATATCTTCTCTTCGAAAAATAACAATTTATATGCGTAACTTTTTTAAACTTCTGCTAATTAATAATTATGAATTTAAAAAGAGGCGATGGTGATAAACCGGTATCTATTAAATCCTCAAATTCCGCAAAAAAGAGAGATGAATATCCACTTCCTCATCATACAACACCTTCACTGACCAATGAAGGTTTCGATTCTGTAACGGTAACCTTATTACCAACGACGTATTCTAATGACAACAAATCTATACAGGAAAACTTTTCAAATTTAAGAATTCCAATACTTGCTTGCCTCATAGCTACGCTTTCTCTGATTATAATTGCAATGGTTTTTGGCTTTTACATTAAAAGACGAAACAAGACGTTTGCCATCGCTATTAAGAAAGGTTTTCATAATAACGCTTCTCACATCTCTGCGATAATATCAGAATCAATAATTGATGAGAGAATAGAAATTCAAGAAATAAATTCCGAATCTCCAAGGTCTTCAACATCTTCAATCCTTATAGAAGTTATGACGGATACATTATCAAATATAATTAAGAATCAAGGAGGAAAGATAGAGATCCCTAGTAATAATAATTCTAACGTATCGGCTAGACCCGAATTGATTCGAGTGAAATCCTTGGATTACTCTAACAATGAGGATTATAATTCCAAGAATGGAAATGATTTAGCAAGTTCGATCAAAAATATATTTGGAAAACGTCGTTCAATTTTAAAAAATACTACTAGCGTTTAGACATTTTGACATTTTTTATAATTATGTTATGTATAAAATATTTTGTAATTTCATATAATGTATCATAACTTTCTTTTCCTTATTATGTGTACTTTACGGGGAATAAAAAAAAATATTTTTAAGTAGGAACCTTTTGACTTTTTTGCGACCAATCAATATATCTTAAATCTTAATAATCTTGGCCAGTTTGAACAAAACGCATAATGGACCTATATCAATTAAGTAAAGTTTTATACCATAATTATAATGTCTACCGCAGTAACACCTTTTCCAAGAAATATGGTTACGTAAATATCAAACCCGTAATGATGCCTCTCAATATCTTTCACTTTCTCCAAGGACGACAACATTCGCGAATTGAGGGCGGATGATATCAAGCAATCGATTAATTAGAAAATTTTCGAAATTTGTTATTTAAAAAAAAACATAGTTATGGGGTCAACTAATGTTCTAATTCAAATTAATCGAATTTAAGTGATTAAAATGGAAAGAACTATAGAAGAGCTAATTTCGCATGGGTGGGGAATTACGATACTAGGAAATTCGGTCCAGAAAATAGGAGGAAACCATACTATTGAAGTTTGTTATGACCAAGTGATCATGCTATTCAGAAACTGATAATTGAATGCAGCACAAAATGGCGTTAGATATTGACAAAACAAGGTGTGGTTACATTTAATAATTTTCATTGAATTATTTGTTTGTTTAATTAATTTTAATTTATTGTTAAATAAATAGTCTTGTTGGACAACTTTCTCAAAATGTGTGCAAAAAAAAAATTTTTTTTTCGTTCATATTATTATAACACTGTGGATTGTTTGTAATAACGATTTAATGCAACGGATGTTTGTCCACCTGACAATAGATTAGGAATTCTTCAATGCCCCTAGAGTTTTGTTCAGTATTTAAAATATTACAAAGATATCAGGAAATTTAAAAGGAAATCATTTATACTGGACAAAATGGCTGGATAATTATAGAATATCAATGCAGGACCTTTTGAGGAGGTATTGAAAGGTTAAAAAAGATTGCATAGATTATCGAAAAAAAAAATTGCGAAGATTTTATTATGACATATGGAAGCATGGATTATATCGTATTGAGTGGATTTGATAGATGGTTTCCAGTTTGATTACGAAAGAGTTTCGCCCGTACACATTTTTTTTTTTTATCCAAAAGAAAAACATTTATTTGATTAAGTAAAAAAAAAAAATTTTTTTTCTTTAAATGGTAATAGGATAATTATTCGCATCTTGTGTCCAAATTAAATAATCGCTATAAATATTATTTTGCTATTTTTGCTAATATTTCATTTGGGTTCTTTATAAATATCAGTAATAGATATTATTAGTAAAATATTATTTATTTTAATTCATTTTCTGATTCTGGTATAGATTAAGATAAAGCTCCGTTTTCTTATCGATTAGACTAATTTGGAATTTGATTTATTGTGAATGTTACAATCTTAAATATCTTGATCAAAGAAAGGTTGTTTGTATTCATTTAAACCTTGTATTCAAGTTTTTTTTTTCTCTTTTTTTTTTTGATCAAAAGAACTTTGTCATTAAATATTAAAAACATTAATTAACTTAAAAAATTTTTTAATAATCAATTTTCTATCATGGAGGATGATGGTTTTGATGATAATGTTGCGGTACGAAAAAGAATTATTGGCATTCTAGCCGGAATTGGTATGAACGTTAATAATGTAATTGGTTCGGGCATTTTTACAACCCCAGGAATGGTATGGAAGTCCCTGAACTCCCCACAGGCGGCAATGATATTATGGGCTATTGGCGGTATTATCAGTATGGCGGGTTCACTCACCTATGCAGAAGTAAGAACATTTACATTTATTTTATTACACGGGGTGACGAACGCTATGTGAAATATAAGGGATGACAAATTGTGATAAATAGCCACGAACAAAAAATGTCTACATGCATGCCGTGTAAATAAACCTGACAATTTTTCTGAACTGTTATCATTCATTCTTTTTTTTGTCTTAAAAAGCTAGGTGCATCTATTAACCGCAGTGGAGGCGAGAGTGCCTATTTAAAAGTAGCATATACCAAGCCAAAAAATTTTATTAGTTACCTTTTCTCCTTTATGTTCATTGTTGCAATCCGGCCTGGAAGTATTAGTGCGGTATTACAGGCCGTGGCACAATACCTCTGGTATATAATCAGCGACGATGCATCTGAATTAAATTCCAAGAAAGGTTGGGAAAGTGGTTGGCCATTTTGGCGATTAAAGTTAATCTCTATTATTACTCTAGCGATCATAACCGGCTATCATATGTATAGCACCCGTTTGGCTAATTACATTAATCAAACGTTTGCCGTCATTAAAATGATGGTTTTAACTATCATTGCTATTGCGGGGCTGGTCAAATTACCATCGGTATTAAGTACACATCCGAATAATTGGTTAGATCCAATTGAGGCAACGAGAGGATTTAAAGACTTTTCATTTTCCTTTATTTTGGTTGGTAATTAGAATCTTCTTTTTTCTTTGATAAAACAAACTTAAAGGCTAAGTTATGATTTTTTTTAACTTTAGATAATGTTTAGTTACAACGGATGGAATAACTTGAATTGTAAGAATTTTTGTGTAATTTTGACGCGTCTTTTTATTACATTAAGATATTAATTATATTAATTGTTATTTTTATTAACACTAAAGACTCGCTGGATGAATTTAAAAATCCAAAAAAAAAATTAATATTTAGTAATTTTATCAGCATATTTGTTGTGATTATGTTATGTATGTACTTATTTCCAAATTATTCTGCTATTATTATTATTACTATTATCTTTAAAATTTATGTTTTTTTTAAAACAAACAAAAAAAAGACTTGTTGGTCAACGTCGCTTTTATCTCTGTTGTACCGAGGGAACTTATAATTGACATTGAAGAATTTAATGAAGTTATCGCAGCAGATTTCTTTATGAATCTTTTTGGAAAAAAGGCAGGACGAATATTGTCCCTTTTTATTATCATTTCGGCCATTGGTACCGCAGCTTCGATGACCTGGAGGTAATAACAATATTAGCTTAAAATCCCTACATCGATCTTTAAAGAATATATCTTTTATTAATTTATTTATTTATTTATTTTTTTAAGCGGGTCTCGTGTGCTTGCATATGCGGCACAATTAGATTATATTCCGTACTTTTCGGAACAACTGAAATGGAAAGCAACCGAAAATTCACCTAAATTCGCCCTTTTGGCCCAGTTTATATGGTGTTCATTGTTGATCGTCTTAGTCGGTGGCGGAATAAGCTCCGACAGTTTTATTTTATTTTCCAACTTTTCTCAATATAGCGCATGGATCTTTTATATGTTGACGGGAATTGGTTTATTATCTCTTCGATACTACACATCGAGATATCGTTTATTTAAAATTCCTAATCCTATCGTATGTTTATTTGTATTGGGAGGGGTTTACATTTCAATTTTCTCTTATTTCGTTGAAGTGACGTGTCCAACAAATGAACCCAAATGTGATTTAAAACATCAAAGTCTTAAAAGACAAGCTCCATATTTTATTAGTTTAGGATTTTTGGTTTTAGGAACAATTTGCTATTATTTTGCAATTTATCGTGTCTCAAAGAACAATGAAATAGAATAAAAAATAAAACTTTATATATAAATTGTATATTATATACTGTAAATATTTTATGTCTTAGTAGCCATTTATTTCATGAAATATTTGTTTTTCATATGAGATATAAATTTTTTGCACGTGTTTGCTATTTAAACGAAGCTGTACAACATTCAATTATAATGAAATACATTTATGGAATTCAAAAAGGGTATGCTTTTAGGTTATTTTTAACATAATCACATTGGGAACACAAGTTTCTTCTTTTTACGGAATAAAGGGCCTATCTATACAAGAATGAATTCAGGAATTGAAGAGAACCCTTTGACGTTCGAAAATGCTTTTGATGGCGATAATTGTTGACAATATTTACAATAATTGATTGTTGAATACCAAAGTAAATGATCGAAATATTTTGTCTTTTTTTTTTGTAAAATAAATTAGAATAAGAAATACAAAAAAAAAAAAAAAAAAAAAAACTACTTATTTTTTGAAACAAGAACTGTTTGATTTTGAATTAAAAAGATGTTTTAGGGTCAAGTTAACGGAGGCTAAAGAGGATGATCAAACCAGGGACTCGAAGTATGATCTGACGTTGTATATTCAACTCGGTTTGTTTACCAAATTTATACAAAGTCGTTCTCTTTTTTTGTATATTGTTTGTTATTTGAGATTTCTTTTAAAAGTAATCGTTTTCGATTATTCCTTTTTTTAATTATTTTTTTTTTTTATTTTGTTTTTTTTTTGTAATTTTAGAAATCCCTAAACTATTAATCTGTAACTGTTTCTGAAAAGGGTATAGGCTTACGTCTATAATTTATTTATTTTTTTTAAAAAAAAAAAAAATAGCTCTCGGAAAATTTTATTTTGCATGGTATTGGAGAGTAAAAGAGAAATTTCGGAAAAATTCTTTCTCGTGTTCAAGTGTGCCAAACTTGTACACTTGAATAGAATGTTATAAATTTCTCAACAACGTCAAAAAAAAAAATAAAAAAAAAAATGTCTGGAACAACTTCTCTCAATAATAATAATAACACATCCGCGGGCGGTCCAACGGTTTGGAGAAAAGCGACTTATAGCACATTGGCGATTCTTTCTTTTTTTTATCTCGGTATAACAATCATTTTATTTTACATTCGAAGGAATAAAATATCAGATATTCGATTCAGACCTTTACGTTTGAACATTTTAAATGTGATAGCGACAATTACGCTGTGCGTGATGTTTTGCCTAAATTCTGCTTTCTATCCTGGTCAATTTCCTTGCGTATTAGTTCATTGGTCTTCATATATTGGTTTCTTCTTGTATTGTAGTTCCTTAGCTTGTAGAGTTTTATCATATTCTTGGATAGCGAAATATAATTTAGCAAAATTAAGGATGAGTTTGGCTTATACTCCCCATCAAAATTCCTTTAATCAATCGAATAATAATAATAAGAATCATTATAATAATAATAACGTTGCTGCCATGCCAAATTCTCCAATGTCTCCAACGTTCACGTTGCGAGAAAGGCTGGATTTCCCAGGTGCACAATTATTAAATAGATTAAAAAAATTTAGACATTTTACAACTGATAAATGGTTAACGAGATGGATTTTGCTTCCTACGATGGGATTTGCTTTCATCCTTGCCCTTATTGTACAAATAATTACGCCTGATCTTTCATTAAGTTCATTAAAAACCGACTGTAAAATTGGTCTTCAGTAAGTTTAAAGCTATAAAATTAATTAGTCGATTTCGTCCGTTATAAATTTGCGTTACTTTGTATTTATAATCCCGTCTTTTTTTATTATTTTAGATCCATTCCAGTTTTTATACTGATTGGAGCATTCCTGGTGATTTTATGTCCCATACTCTTCTTCCTCTTGTATGATTTGCGAGATGCTTATGGTCTTCGAAATGAATTATTGGTTACGTTATTCAATGGCATGCTTGCATACGCTGGTTATTTCGTATTTGAATTAATTTTACCACGATGGAGAAATTATTTTGGTAGTTTAATGTTTGCCTGGATAACATTTATATTATGTCATACCTTCTCCATCACCATGCCAGTAATTCGATCATTTAAAGATCCATCAGATTCTATTTCAAATTCACGTTCTAATAAGAGAGACAATAATAATTTGGAAGAAGGTAAATTTAACCGATATGCGTTGTTTGAGAAAGTTCTCGCGGATTCCGAATTATTTGAACATTATAAGAGTGAGCCTCATACATTTTTTTTTTTTTTTTTTTTTTTTGCTTTGTGATTTTTTCGCGATTTAATGCTTACATTAAGATGCTCTTTTTTTTTAAAAAAAAAAATTAGTCTGCACGGCAGCATGTTTCTGTACGGAACTTATAATCTTTTTACAAGAATATCAATTCTTGAAAATGTTGGTTGCCCATTGTTGTACTCCATCGAGTAAAGGAATTGTTCCTCCATCAACACCAAAACTTCATATAACGGAGACCGGTCATGTTTCGTTTCTTGAAAATATTCCCGCACCATTAACATCCCCATCACTTATAACTACACCTTGTACCAAATCAATAGTTGAAACAGTATCAGCTGCTTCTTGGATACCCTTTCCACATGAATTACGTGTCGATTATGATACGTTCTTTGAAACATTTTTTGATACGGATTCAGATTTGGCCATTAATTTTCCTGGTAACCTGTTAAATTCTGTAAAAAACATGATCACGAACGAGAAGTACGATTTGAACATGTATGAACAGGCTAGAGAAGAAGTTTTAACTTTATTATATAGAAATACTTTTGATAGATTCCTGAAAATATGTGAACCGGAACTTAAAAAAAGAGGACTTTAACAAAAACAATTTCATTTTATTATAATTTTTTAATGTATTTGTTGTATTATTAGATTAGATTAGATTTGTATTTATATTTTAAAATTATATACTTAATTCATTCTTATTAATAAATAATTGTTCTTATACTTGGCTTTATTATTTATTTTATGGCAAGAAATTTTTTTTTGAAATTTAGATATATAAATAAATGGTTTGCATCATCATCTAACCAAAGATTTTTATTCCAATATTTTAGCTTTATAAAGATTTATCATAAAATTTCTTCTACATTTCTTAATTAGTAAGAATACCATCTTTAATAACGTAAAGATTAAAATTTTATTAAAATAGAGCGAATTCAACGCTCTTTCAAAACAAGTGTAATATAACCATGCGTCGCTTGCTTTCTTAAATCCGAAACATCTCACCCAATGAACTTTAAATTTATAATTTGAGAAACTAGTTTCTCCCGATGATTGCCTTGCCTTTTTGTGATTTATTAAATGCATGGATATTAATTATCCTTGTTTAGATGCATATGGAACTTTTTTTAGCATATAAGCGAAATTATTTTTATTTCTATTTAAAGTTCTTTTTAATATCCGGATATTTATCCTTTTTTAATTATATCCGGTTCTTACGTGCAATCCATTTTATTGCAGCCCGTTCGGATATCTTATTTATTTCACTATCCATTTATATAGCATATGGGAGCGTTGCCAGTAAAATCTCAGTACGGATCATATGATTTACTATATATCTCATGACTTGATTTTACTAGTGTTATTAGCAGTTCTTGGGTTATAAACGATGTTAAAGTAAGCAGAAGTTTTTGTATTTAATAATGATCGGAATTCTAATCTAATACAATGTAGAAAAGGCATTGCCTACAACGTCGGCGCTCTATTACGATCAGGTATGTTTATTAATTATTATCGTCCGGAGGGACATTCCGCAAAATATCATATAAATCACAAAATTTTGTGATAAATGCTTAATTTTACATAAATTCTGCAAATTTGGTCTTTTATATAGATAGATATGCACATATATCCACATGATCCGCAGCACAGATAATTCTTAATGGTTGTATCGCTAAACTGTAAACAGTAAAATCATAGAAATTGATTGAATTGACAATAAAAATGGTGCCTAATGAACCGAAAAAATTTTAAATGAAGTATTAAAATTAGTTAAGCTATTTTAGGAGACTAGCAATATTAACAACATAATGAATTTTTCTTGGATTATCTAGTTCTGAATGAAAATTGGTGTGCTTCAAATTGCAATTGATTATATTTGATTATCTAGTTGTGTTGTTGATAGGGTTGGTAAAAGTCCTAATAAGTCCTAATTGGTCTTAAAGAATTTAAAGATAATTTTAATTTATATACTATTAATTAAATTTTTTAATAATAAATTAATCTTTTTAATAATTATTATATATCAATTATTTTATTAATTTAAAATAAAAGAATTAAAAGAATTCTTTAAAAATAATAAATATACTTAATTTAGAACCTGGTCTACCTGGTCCTAGGATCTAAGTTCTAAGTCTAAAATTTTAAAGATATTTTAAATTTTAAGAAGAATTTTAAACTTATTTTAATAAGTAACTTTACTTAAAAAATTAAATATAATGATAATAATTAAAAAATTTTAATCTTTAAAACTAATAATTTGTTAAAATTAATCAGGACCAATTAAGACCAATTAGAACTTTTACCAACCCTAACTGTTGAGCATGAGTATATAATAAACCTGTATAGTATGATTTTTTATTTATATACATATAGTATTAAAGACTATTAAAACCATATAAGTATAAAATATTTTTTAAGAAAAACCATACATGTATAGTTTTTAAAGTATATATATCATACTTACCTAAAAAAGAACTATATTATATATATATTCTTTATCTACTGAATTGCTTAAATAATTAAAGCATAATTGTATTTTATTTAGGAAATTATTTTTTCATTTAATAAAATAATAAATATAAAATTACACAAAAATTACAAAATGTTATAAATAACACAACAAAAATCATACAATTTTATAAAAATAAGATCATAATGCAACACAAAATTCATTTTAATCACACATATAATTTATCTTCTATCACCACAAAAAATCATTATTTCTGATTCAGAAGATAAATATAGGACTATTATGTCTATGCCTAATAATACAAAAAATTCTATCTGCTTGCTTAAAAATTAAGTCAATATATTGATTGCTTATTTTTATTACACTTATACTCAAGACTTAACAATAGTTACAATAAAATGTAAAAGAAAATAATGTAAAGTTTTTATTATTAGGAATATTAAATGTTTTAAAATTTGAATAAAAATGAATTTTATTTAAAGAAAAATCATGTCAATACAAACAATAAGACATTTTTGTTCAGAAGACTGAATTAGTTAAAGAACAATAATAGTCAGATGGTATTTTTAACTATAAAACAATTATGACTAGTGAACAATTTTAGCTAGTAAATAATATTGGCCAATAATCTATAAAGAACTAATTAAATACTATTATAATTATTTATTAGTTAGCATATAATATAAAATAATAATAAAATAATACTAAATATAAAATATAATAATAAATACTAATAATAAAATTAATAATTGTAATATTAGTAATATTTCAATATTTAAAATAAAAAAAAACAAAAACAGAAAGTTTAAATTTTAAAGCTAATAATATTAATATTAAAAAATTTATAAAGGTGTAGAATAAATTCTATAGTGACATTAAAAATCAACTTCATTTTCTTATAAAAGCAAAATATTTGTTCTTTTATCTAACTCATCCAATGCTATAAACTACTTTAAAAATTACTATAATTTGAAGTCTTACAATTTAAATTTTTAAAAATTGACATATTATAATAGAAAAGGTTTAAAATATATTTTAATAATAAATAATAAATATACTTATTTTGTTCATAAAGTGTTATAATTTTAATATTTATAAATTATCAAACTTAGGTAATTTTAATATCATAATTTTAATTTTATAAATATGATTGCTTATTAAAATATTCACTTAATATTATTTAATTTTTTTTTAAGATAATGAATGTATTATATTATTTTACTTAAAAATTATAAAAAGTAATAATTAATAAAAGTATTTTAAAGTGATCTAAGATAAAAAATTTTTTGCAAGACTTTTAAAAAGCAAAAATTTAATAAATTTAAATAAACTTGTGATAAAATTCTTAAAAATATTTTAAAGGATCAGTTTGCTAATTGATAAGAAAGAGAGATCTTTATTATAGTAATTTGAAAGAAAATTTATATTTAACTTATAATTTAATATTAGATAAATTATATAAATAGATTCTAACTAAATCTTTTAGAATAAAATAACTGTCAATAATGTTAAAATCCCAAATAACCATAATCCTAAAAGGTTAACCTAAATATTATTATTATTATATTCCTATTAAATATACATAAAATATTAAATATATTATTTATTCTTGATAAAAGATTGTGTCTGTGATTTACTTTTAATATTAATAGTTATGAACTAATTTTAATTGATAATATAATTAATTTTAAAGTTTAGATAATACTAAAAGTAAAATCTAAATACCATAATAATTTAGAATAATATTTTATCAGTATAAATTTTCAATTTATTAATTTTGTTTTATATATTTAATTTGATAAATGTATTTATAAATTATACAAATTAAATAAATTAAATAAATGAATTATCACCACTAATTTACTATGATAAATTTCTAGTTTATTACTAATTATTTAAAGTTCAATTTTAGATTTAATATTATTTAATCTTATATTAGATTTTAATAAAAGTTAGTATTTATATAAAAACTAATTTATTTAAAAATTATTAATTAAATTATTATACAGTTATATAAAAATTTATAAATTTAAGATTTCTTTTTATATAAATATTTATTGAAATTTAACTCATTTATAATTTAAATACAATATTAAAATAATATCTTTATAATGTTATATTAATATTAAATTAATACTTGCAAATATATTATTATAATATCAATTGAAATCATAATAATAAATTTATAATATTAGAGTGATATTATTTAATATATTAATTTAATATAAATAATAATAAATAAGGAACCAATTAGATCAAATTTTATAACTTAGATTTGATTTGATTAATTACCTATTTTTTGTTTTTTAGAATTAGATAATTTCAATTAATGATAAATAATATTGTAGAAAGTGAAAAATAAAGTTCTAATCAAAGTTATAAAAATATTAATAGAACTATTCTTATTGATATCAATATATTAATATTTAGCTTCTAATTGAATCGTTTCTAATAATATCTGCTTAAACTATTTTTTGAAAAGTTGTAATTTTGTCAAAAGTGTTTGTCTCTTTAATATTTTTATATAAATAAATATAAAATTATTATATTTTTAATGTATTTTAATTTAAAGATTTCAAATTAAATTAAATATATTTTAGCAATTAAGTTAAATAGTTCATTATTAATAAAAAACTAGTTTTATCATTTCAGTTTCATCAATTTTATTATATTAAGAAAGGTAATTTTTGTCAGGTATTATTAGTTATTTCTAAATCATCAATAAGAATATTTTTATTGTTATATATTATATCAATATTATATAAATAGTATATTCTGATTGTAACATTTTATCAAATTTATAATACTAATAAAAATATTTTATATCAATAAATAATCCTGATTAATTAGATTAATTATAATAAAAATATTTTTATTAATATGAAATATTCTAATTTATATAAAAAATAATTAAAAATTTATAAATCCCTCTAAAAAAATCACTTATCTTATTCAAAAAAAAAAAGGTTAGTACAGTTTAATATTATAAAAAAATAAAATAAATTAATAAAAACTGAAAAACTATTTTAGAAAGAATTTTGAAAAGCTACTTATCTTATCCAAAAAATAAAATTTAAGTATAGTTCAATACTACAGTTAAACTTATTATAATCACCACTTTTAGTAACATAATAATTTTTTCAAAATATATGTTTATAAAAGTTTTACTATATAGAAATATTTCCAGTAAAATCAAGTCATAAGATATAGTAAATCATATGATCTGTAATATAATTTTATTGGAAACACTCCTATATTATAATAATATAGAAATATTTTTTAATAATTTAATTATAATTGGTTTTAATATAAGTGTAATTATAAAAAAAATTTATATAATATTATTATAAATAGAATGATTATAAATAGATCTGACTATATAAAAAAATAAGAAACAATAAGAAATAAATTGAAAAATACTGTTAACGTGTAATTCTTGTGAACTACAACTGTTAGACGGGGTGTCAGAGTGTTATTTCTTTTTAATGTACGTA
>CAMKVN010001503.1:0-18110 GCA_946474995.1 Funneliformis geosporum
CTAAAAATTTAACCAAATAAAGTTCATTTAGTATACTATAATATGAATCAAAAATCTCATTTTTTGTTAAAAGTTCCCGGAACCCATTTTTAATAGCAAAGCTCCCAAATGATCTAATTGTATAAAAAAAATTATAAACAATCAATATTTTTAATTATATGAACTTTATGCAAAAGGAAATCTGAAAGGAAGGTAGAGTAAAGTTGGTGAAAAATATGAAGAGCAATTTAAAATTCCATTTTGGAAAAAACCTGATAAGCATTTAAAAATGTATTCTGTTTAATTTATAGTTAAATTCAAACTTTTTATTTTTGGCTTCTCGAGTAGAAGAAAGAAGGTGATTTGAATTAAAGTGTCATAAGTTTTGTTATTTAAGTTTCAACTATTTTAAACTTATTTTAAACTAAATTTTATATTTACTTTACTAGAAAATTTAAATAATTCTCATTTTTTCAATTCTCCTTCTCAATGAAAATCTGCATCACCACCTTTACTATCTAATATGAAAACACTATCACAAACCATAAACTCCTTTACATAATTCTTTTTTAAACCTAATTATCACTCCAATTATTGACATTCTTTTTTTTTTCCATTTCCTCCTTTAATTTCACATTCAGTTTTTTTTTTATAGTTTTTTTTTCTGATTTTCATAAAAAAAAAATTTTTTTTTCCTAAACGAAGCTTGCCATCTCTATACAGTATTTAGGACCAACAGTTATAGACTAATTATATCTGGTCAAGAGCAAGCATACTTTAACAATTATAAATTTATTCTATTTGTAGTTTTATTTTTTTATTTTATTTATGTATCTTTATTGTAATAAATAATAGAACCAATTAACATGCAAAAACAAAAATTTTGTTATTAAAATTCTATTTCGTTGGTTTCAAAAACTAATGCTTTTTCGAATTCTTTTTAGATAAATAATGATAAAAATTAGATTCTTCTAAATAAGTTATCAACTATGATTGAAACTGCAGCTGAAAATTCAGTTAAACCGTCGGTTGAACTAATGGTCTAACCATATTGAATCACGTGATAAAAACCGATATTTGTGGTTCTTAATCTTGAAACCCAGTTCGGTTATACAACCAGTTTAAAACCGGTTTATCTTTAACCTACACCCGCTCATTTATAAAAATTCAATTAAACCCAGAAACAAATTATATACAAGCATACCGCGAACATAAACAAATTATCAACACTATCAATAAACTGTCCACAATTTCGAAATGAACCTCGGGAGCTCAGTCTGTCCAACCTCAAACATAATATAAATCCCCGAAGCAGTCTACATTTTACATATTTACATATAAACAATTTAACAACTAATTTAGCAAATAGATGGCAGATAGTTTGCCATCCGAAGATTACACAGCGTCGTCCCGTTTCCTTAATGACCTATTCTAATAAGATCAATGACTTTTTTTTGGCATTGTTATTCTTTCCTTCTCCAGTATTTTTCGTCGTACATTACTTCAAAAACAGATTTATTATTATTTAAAACCAATCATATCCGGTTGTTTTGCGCGTGACGGATCCATATTAGAGCTTTAACGCTCATGTTTGCAATGTAGTGGGATGAAACGTGGAACCATGAAAGAAAGAACGCGAAACAAGGCTGATAATGTTGGCCGTTAAAGTACCTTCACTAAAGGGTCATCTAACGGTTTGATAGGAATGTCTTTCGTTCTAAACATAAAATATAAGCATTACCAAAGTAAAACGGTTAAAAAAGAAGAAAAATGTCACGATTTAAAATTACAGCTGTATAAAAATGAACTGCATTATATCAAATATTTTCTGATCCGTGGGATTAGGAAAAGTCTTTGTCAATGATTTTCTTACGGTCTTTTCAACTTCTTCTAATCCAACAATTGCGGTCTAATATAGTAAGTTTAGTAAAAATTTAGGATAACGAATTTTCAGACAACACCGCATTAATGCAATATATAAATACCTCAACAAATTCTCGAAACAGATTTTACAGTTATGGTAACCTTTTTTTCACTGTGTATATTACACATTGCCTGGAGAATTGTTTGACCTGCAAGTCTGAAAATTTATCTGGACAAGCTCCTAATATATAAAATATTTGTTAGTGACTGATAATCCATATAAGACAATTTCTTAAGTTCAAGCTTACAAAATTTCATGATAATTTGTCCAATTAACAAAACCGATGTTTGTCCCATTCGTAATGCTTCAAACCGATACGAAGTTAATAGTTTGGAAATATTTTTGCCTTGGTACATATGCTGTAAAGGCATATTCGTTGTCATACCAGTGATTTTGCATCACGTAGTTAGTTAGTATACAGTAAACGAAAAAAAAGTGTGTTACATACTCTAAACAATATAATAATCGGTGTAATCTGGCACAGATTTCAGGTGCCTGGTTTTGGTTGCAGCATGTCCCCATATGATCTATTTCTTAAAATACAGAACTAATAAACCTGTACATCTGATATGCATTTATAAAATTCGTTTTAAAACACAAAAAATCTTAATTAGCTTAATTAATTAACAAAAAATAACGTTTCACAGGTCAGATTAGCAAATTTGGTTGTACATATATTATTTTCTTTGCCTAAAAAAAAAGTAGATCATATTTAGTTCCCATGAAACATTTGGTGTAACCAATCTCAATTACCAAAAGTAATTAAATTTATTAGTTCGGCTTCTGAGCATCAGTAGTTGTTGTTCTTCAAAATCTACAAATGAATGCACTCGTAGTAAAGAAGGGTTACATTTCGGTGAAGGAAGATGGTTTAAGGGCTTGGATATGGTCGAAGAGATGGTTATTACTCAGAGAACAAACACTTACTTTTCATCGTAACGAGGTATGAAAGTTCTTTTACTTCTCATCTACCATCTAAGACAACATTTAGTTAATAAACTATTTATAGCCCAAGTCCTTACTTTATTATTTTTAATTTAAGGAATTAATTTATAGTATTAACTTTTTTTTCTTGCTAACTAGAATACGTATCAAGCCGTTGCTCTAATTTTCCTTAAAGAGATTATAAACGTTTCTCGGACAGATTTAAAACCTTACTGTTTTGAAATTCAAACAAAAGACAAGACATATTACCTTTCTTGCAAAAATGACGAAGAATTGTATTCCTGGATGGATGAAATTTATACGGTAAGCTTTTTATGTCATATATCTGATTCTGTGTTAATGTTTGTTCTTTATTACACCTTTTATAAGACTGCCTTTATGTCTATATCAAAGAATTCCAAATTTATGAATAAACTTTTTTTTCATCAAGCTTGCTGAATTCTATAATAAAATTATCATAAATAACAGCATCTTAATGCTTTACATTATATAAATTATATAAAACTATATATTATTTTACTTTATAACTTAATGTAAATTTAGCGATCACCTTTAAGCGGCGTATCCAACCCTACAAATTTTTCGCATAATATACATGTTGGATTTGATCCAGTTAGTGGGATGTTTACAGTAAGTATAATATGTTATTAATTAATGTGTGTTTTATAAAAATACTTTATCGATTCCATCATAACCCTCATCATTTGTTATAATAACATCTAGGGAATGCCTGAACAATGGACTAAACTTTTGACAGCTTCAGCTATCACTCAAGAAGATTATGAAAAAAATCCTCAAGCAGTTTTAGATGTATTGGAATTCTATACAGAAAATCAAAAGAGAGAGAGGGAATACGAAGATGGTATATTAGGTCACATTCCAGGTTTCCCTGCACAACCTGATGATAAATGGGCTGACCTATTACCGAAAAAAAATAATGTGCCTGCAAAGAACCAATTATTTCCTAATCCTAATGGTAACGGATATGATATGAATAAAATTTCACCTGGTGGGGTCACTGGAATGGGTAATAACAGTATGAATGGAAGACAAATGGTCCAACCAAACAACATGAGCAATAATTCCATAGGTGGTAGAAATGATATTGCAGATTCTTCTCGCAAAATGTATTATGAAGATACTGTGAGTAATCGAGTAATTCTTTTAATTTTCTTTAAATTTAAATTTATTAAATTTCACTTGCTTTGATTATAGCGACCTGATATTCCACCAAATCGCCCTCCAATTACCCCAAGGCCTCCAAATACGCTGAGTGCAAATAATATACGTCCACCAACAAATTCCGGACCCGCTCCATCAATTGCCTCATCCGTAAGTTCTTTTTTTTTAAAAAAAAGCTTTGTTGATTGTATCAAAAGGCTATAGAATGAAATAGTGACGACAAATGACTCGCGTTTTAGCAAAATTAAATATATTTTACTTTTTTTTTTAGACATATAATCAGCAACCTTCTCAACCAATGATGTCATCAACACCCCAACGTATTCCTGAAAAGTATTCATCTTCACAAAATTATCAACAACAACAACCACCACCGCAAATGTCTAATCAACAACCGCCTAAAGCATTTTCACCTCCTCAACAACTTCAGCAACAACAACAAGCACCCGGACCAAATACACCAAAACCAATACAACAATATCATCAACAACAAGAAATTAACCAACCACCAAAACAAACGCAGGCCCCTCCTAAACAAACAAGCCCTCAACCACTAAAGAAGTCTGCACCAGAAAGAAGGATTAGCACAATGACAGAAGCACAGATTATGGAAAAATTGAGATCAGTGGTTTCGCCAGGTGATCCAACTATAATCTATAGTAAAATTAAGAAAGTTGGTCAAGGGTAAATAAATTTACTTTTATACTAAATTGCTTTAACCAAATCAAAATTTATTAATTTCCCATAATTTTTTTCTCACGTACTTAAATAGTGCTTCCGGTTCTGTATATGTTGCTAAGTCCCTCACGACAAGCGCTAAAGTTGCCATTAAACAGATGGATCTTTCGCATCAACCTCGAAAGGAGCTCATTGTTAATGAAATTCTCGTAATGAAAGAATCGCAGCATCCAAATATTGTTAATTACCTTGATTCTTTCTTAGTAAAAAGCAATGAACTTTGGGTAGTTATGGAATATATGGAAGGTGGAGCATTAACGGATGTTATTGACAATAATACTCTTGAAGAAGATCAAATTGCGGCTATATGCTTTGAGGTAAAGATTGCTTTCAGTAATATACATTCCTTATATATAAATTTTTTTGAAGCTAATTTATAAATTATTTAGACATGTAAGGGACTCCAACACCTTCACGGACAAAATATTATTCACCGTGATATTAAAAGCGACAATGTTCTGCTGGATGCATATGGTCACGTAAAAATTAGTAAGTACTTGTAAATTCAATAAAATTTAAACAATAATTAATCTAATTAATTTTTCGATTCTAGCCGATTTTGGTTTTTGTGCCAAATTGACCGATCAAAAAAATAAACGTGCAACAATGGTTGGAACTCCTTATTGGATGGCGCCTGAAGTAGTAAAACAAAAAGAATATGGTGCCAAAGTAGATATTTGGTCACTTGGAATTATGGCAATTGAAATGATAGAAAACGAACCACCCTACTTAGATGAAGAACCTCTTAAAGCTTTATATTTAATTGCCACGAATGGCACCCCAACATTGAAAAAGCCAGAAAAATTATCTCGAGAGCTCAAGAGTTTCTTAGCTGTATGTTTGTGTGTAGATGTTAAAAGCAGGGCAACTGCTTTGGAACTTTTAGAAGTATGTATTATTTAATTTATTTTGTAAAACAACTTTTATAATGATACAATTTGTAATTATTGAATTTTCTTTTTTTAGCATGAATTTTTGAAGAAAGCTTGTCCGTTATCAGACCTTGCTCCTTTGCTTAAATTCAAGACCGCGAAGGATGGAAGATCATAATTATTAAAATTGTAAAATAGTTTAATATATATTTATTTCTTTTAATACTATTTAAAATTAGAAATGTATTAGCTTTCTTGTTTTTTGTTCTCGTTCCTTTATACTGTTCATCATCATATAGAAATATTCATTCATCTTTTAAAATTTTTTTTTTACTATGATAGGTTGATATTTGATATTTACATTTAATTTTTTCCTTGTATTGGAGGTATAGATGTTTCTTTCATTGGTAATTGGGCAGAATCTATTTAATTTCATATTTTTATATTTTATTTCATGTTCTTTGTATTGTACATTTTTATTTTTCTTCTGTACATTGCTAGACATGGTAATTGAAGGAATGTTAGGTTACGATGTTGTATATATATATTTTTATATACCTTTTTCTTATTTTTTTACCTAGTTTTTCTAGCCCTATAAAAATCGTGATGATGTTTATTTAAAAATTTATATAATATTATTATAACTTTATAATAAATAATTTGTTTAATGTTAATTAATTAATAACGTATCATGTGTCATTACGTAAGTCTATCACGTGAAATAATATCGCGCCCAAATTATTTTTTTTAATCTCTGATTCAAATAAATTTTACCGCAAAACTTTGAAATGGTAAGTCATCTTGTTCAAAGGCTGATTTTTCATTTTTCATTATCATTCATTTATTCCTGTACTTTTAAATTTTTAGAGACCTATTCTTTTACAAGGACACACTCGTTCTCT
This sequence comes from Funneliformis geosporum, assembly GCA_946474995.1. NCBI lineage: Eukaryota > Fungi > Glomeromycota > Glomeromycetes > Glomerales > Glomeraceae > Funneliformis > Funneliformis geosporum. Next base: position 6,543 of record CAMKVN010001503.1, read on the forward strand.
TACACAAATCAAGTATAATCGTGAAGGAGACCTTCTCTTTTCTGTATCAAAAGATCATGTAGTGAACGCTTGGTATTCACATAATGGTGAACGTTTAGGGACTTATAATGGTCATGTCGGTGCAATATGGACAGTTGATGTTAATTGTAATATTAATTTATATTGTTAAATTTGATCTTATTTTTGAGACTTTTTAATTTAATTTCTGTGAACTTTATTATTGATTCTAGCAACAAGTTCTCTATTATTAACTGGGTCAGCAGATAACAATGTGAAACTTTGGGAAGTTGAGACTGGCAATTGCTTGCACACTTGGGAATTCAAAACTGCTGTTAAACGCGTTGCATTTTCCGAAGATGATAGCATGGCTCTTTTTGTTACTGAACAGCGTATGGGATTTCCAGGAACTGTAGCCATTTATTCAATCGAAAATGACGTTGATGCAAAACGTAATTAAATTCCTTGCACTCCCTTAATAAAGTGTTATCGTGATCTTTTAATTCTATATTAACAAAATTTTTGAATTAAATTAGAATCTGACGAACCAATTACAACTATAATTCCAGAAGGTTCAAAAGCCATGGTCTCTGATTGGGGTTATCTCAACAAATATATAATAACTGGCCATGAAAATGGTGCAATATCGCAATATGATTGGAAGGTTACTTGAAATTCTTTTTTTCTTCTTTAAACGAAATTATCGTATCTCAAATCGTTAAACAAAGTTTATTCAATTGTTAGACGGGTGAAAAGATTAAATCGATCCATCCGCATACGGATGTTATTACCGATCTACAAATGTCGGAAGATCGAACATATTTTATTACCTCCTCAAAAGATAAATCGGCACAAATTTTTGAATCCAGTACACTCATTCCTTTAAAGAAATACATTACTGATGCTCCTCTTAATTCGGCATCCATAACTCCCATTCAAGAATTCGTCATTTTAGGTGGTGGACAAGATGCCATGCAGGTTACCACCACTACAATGAGACAAGGTAAATTTGAATGTCGATTTTGGCACAAAATTTTTGAGGAGGAAGTAGGACGTGTAAAAGGACATTTTGGTCCCATTAATACAATTGCCGTTCATCCGGATGGCAAAAGCTTTTCTTCCGGTGGAGAAGATGGTTACGTCCGAGTTCATCATTTCGATGAAGATTATTTTAAATTCAAATATCCTGAATTATAAAACTATTTATATTAAAACTCGCGTAATATTTAATTATAAATAAAAAATATTATGACCCATTAATGCAAAAATAAAATATAGAATTTTTTAAACGTAGGATTTTATATAAATCATTTATTGAAGTGGTTTATGAAGTCTATCTTGTATTAAAACGTGCTTTTGTAAATTTTTTTGTAATATATATATATATATATATATATTTTTTTTTTCTTTTTTTTTTTTAAAAAAAAAAAAAAAAATTACGTACAACGAAACAAAAAATTTCAAATTTTTTCCAGTGCTTCCATTATCACTACCGAATTACCGCGAATGACCTATCAGTAAATATTAAATGTTAATTTGCGCGTAATTAAGAAAAAAAAATTTTTTTTATTGCAGGGTACAAACACTTACCACCATGCCAATGTTATGTTTTTCAGTGGAAGAGACTTCTTCGACTGTATCGTCTAATACTAAATTCATAAATGGATCGTAACCACGTAGAATTCCAGTTACTTTTCTAGCACCGTTCAATTGGATAAATAAACGTTTCTCCATATACCTATTTAGCAAATATAATAATTTTATTAATTAATAAAAGAAAAAATTGTTTCTATTGAACTTTATACACGTAAAGGAACAAGTACTTTTTCAATTCTGGTTGTGATGCTTTAGACATTTTTGTTTCAGATTTCGTAGGAAGCAACTGAAAAAGTTGAATAGAATTAGATTACTCGGTTTTATTGTTTAAAATGTAAATAACTTGTCAGCTATTGGTCCAATAATGTAATACTGTAGTTTTTGGATTGGTCGATTGTTCATCTATATATTTTTACAGTTGCTTTCTACTTTTTCTACTTAGAAGAACGGTTTCATATTTTCACGTTCATTATTATTTGTCAAATTGATTTGTTAACATTCTACAATGTCTTATAATAAAACGTAAGTAAATACAATATACTTAAAAGGATTTAAGTTATTATTGCTTGTATGCTTTTTTTCTTTTCCTTTCTTTTTCAAAACCTTTTGAGGTATATTGTGCTTTTTTAGTCGAAAGCGTAAGTGGGATCTTGATGATCAAGGAAAGAAAGCACCTCCAACTACTGCGCCTACACCAAAATCAATCAAAATAGAAGATATTAGCGATGCGTCGGAATGTAAAGCTCCCTCGATGACGACATCGAATTCACAAATTTCTGAAACTGTTGATCCCAACCTTGCCGCGGGTTTGTGATATTTTTTATTTTATTTTTTTTTACTTTATTTTATTTATTCATTCAAGCAAATCGTTAAAGTACTATATTGCATCTTAAATACGAAATAGCTGCCGCCGCTGCTAAGATAAATGCAATGCTTGCAGCTAAAGGCATTCAAGTTCCAGCGAAATCATCGGTTGTATCGGCATCTAAAGCAGAAGCAGCCGATAATGGCGGTTTTGAGGTATAAAATAAGATGAATACGCGTTCCTTATGTTTATTGCTACACCTTTATTTATTTCATTCTTGATTTGTATAATTTTCAGGATTATAGACAACTCAAGCAGCCCATCAAGGAGACTGATATGGATTTTATTATTGATATTACAATTAATGATTGTAAAAATAGATACCTTTTGACTAAAGGTTTAACTCAACAAATGGTAAGGTTTTAAGGAAAAAAAAATATTATTCTTTCTAATGATTAGGATTTATTTATAATTCATAAACTTTTTATAGATCCAAAAAGAAACTGGTGCAGGTAGTAATTGCACTTTAAAACATTTTATTCATTATTATATCTTAAAGAGAATTAAATTATATAAATACTATTTAGATGTAACAACTCGTGGAAAATATTACCCTGATAAACTCCTCGCCACCGAAAAGGATCCGCCACTATTTTTGCACGTGACGGCATCAACTCAAGAAGCGTTAGATGCCGCAGTCAATAAAATAAATGAGTTGATGGAACAATCTTTCACTCCTGCTCCGCCTGCAACAACGCCTCGTCCTCCCGGTTCCCATTCAGGAGGAGTATGTATTATTATATATTTGATTTTCCTATCATTATAAATTTTTAATTTTTTTTTAATTTTTTTACAATTTTTATAATAGAAGCAATTTGTTCAGGATAAAGTATTTGTTGGTATCGAACCTGATCGTACCTTTAATGCGCGAGCAAAAATCGTAGGTCCACAAGGTGCTTATGTTAAACATATTCAACAAGAAACTGGAGCAAAAGTACAACTTAAAGGGCGTGGGTCTGGTTATGTCGAACCTACTTCGGGGACAGAAGCTTTTGAACCGTTACATATTCATATCACGTGTGTAGATTAGAAAATGGTCGATTCTTATTAAATTAAATTCAAGAGAGAGATATATGTTTTTACTTTCATTTCTATTTTTTTTTTTTATTATCTCATAGATGTTGGAGTCAAGAAGGACTCGACAGGGCTAAGAAATTATGCGAAGATCTGATAAATACAGTTAAGTTGGAATGGGACAGACACAAGGCACAACAGGCTTCTTATCCTGCATACGGAAGGTCTCCATATCCCCGTCCTCCCGTTTATGGGCATCCTACACCTCCAATTACAGGGGTATGTTAAATATGTTTCTAATAAATAAATACAATTTTTAAGATGGATATGAAAATTAATGAAGATTTCCTTGTTAGTCTTACCCTCCTCCACCCGCCAATCCTCCTTTACCTAGTGGGCCACCACCACCAATTAGCGGTAATCCACCACCACCACTTAGTAGTGGCAATCCACCACCACCACCACCTCTTCCACCTATGTCAGCCCCAAATAATAATTCTTCTCAACCTCCTTTACCAACCTATCCGCCACCACCACCACCTTCTTCACAACCTTCACAGCCTTCTTCAACTTCTGCATCAATATCTGTAGCACCCGTTTCTTCTCCTACTATGACTTCAAATCCATATAATAATAATAACACAAACGCTTACGGGACGAACACCTATAATAATGCTAATAACACGTATCCGACTAGCGGCGCTACCAATTATAATCCTTATAATCCATACAATCAATCTCGGTATTACCAATATCCACAATACAATTATTATTCGCAAGCTGCTCAACCTGCCACGCAGACTGCTGATGCGGGCTATTATTATGGATATCCAGGTTATCAAAATGCTGCGGGATATCAGACTTCAACTGGATATCAGGCTACGGCGACGTCGGCACCTGTTCCTCCGATAACATCATCACCAGCAGTGACAAGCATTTCGACATTGACGTATGATGATAAAAAGCAATCTTCATCTTATCATGCCGTACCACCACCGGAATCTTATGATAATGAGGTTGGTAAATGATAAAACTGCAAACTTAATTTTGTATTTATTTCTTTTTTGTTTTGCTTTTTTTTTCCTATTTCTATTTTAATTTTTTTGGGATAGTAATGTATGATAAAGAAAATTAATAATATTTCTAAAAGAATCGAAGGGGGATTTGGGATTTCGCGTGAGAAACGGTGCGCAGATGCGCACGCTACTTACATTGCAAGTTTTTTCTTCTTCTTTTAGAGGTGAAATTAACCGAATAAGCAGGGCTTGTTTTGTTTTCTTATTTTTTTTTATACGAAAAGAAGGAAACTAGACAGGTCTCCAATCCTTGGCTACAGAATAATCGTATAATTTTTTTTTATGTTGTTAAACGAAACGATACGCTTTTAAACTAAACAAACGATTAAGTTTATTCTAGAATCCATGAAAATATGGGCAAGGCCCAAACACGATTCGAATTATTTCGCGTAATGTTTATGTTGTCTGTCTTAGTTATATTTTTCTTTCAAACGTATATATTCCCATGATCCTCAGGCTAGTTTATTTTTATTATTCGTTTTTATATTGTATCTACGAATTATTTATTAATTGTTAAAATAAGAATAAATGAGGTCACAAAATTATATTAGAAACATTATTTTTATTTATTCTTTTTCGAAAAATTTTTTTAGTATATGATTAATATGGATGATTTATAAATTCTTTTCTTTTTAAACAAAAAAAAAGTTCAAATATATAAGCTTACTTATTTTTCATTTTAATTATAGCTATCGCTTTTTTGAAATGATAAGGAGAGGTTTTCAAAATTAATCATGTGAATTTCGAGATTTGGGAATACTCGGTATATCATTTTAATAACCCTTCATAAATTAATAATTATCCAATTAGTTTACTGAGGTATTAATAAATTTTGTTTTTTTCCCCTTAACGCATAAATTAATTTTATATATACAGTTTGAAGTGTAAAACTTATTTATTAAATTTCGGGAATTAAATTAATTTAATTCAAAAGTTCGAGAGAGTTTGGTAGAAAATATAATATAAAACAATCAATGTTACAATTAAAATTATAATAAGTTGAAGTCCACCTATAAATAATAAAAAAAAAACGAATGTCATTATGTATATATGGATATCAAAAGATGAATAATATAAAATATAATTACCGGTATTAAATGTTTCTGGTAACTGTATAATATGAACGGAATTATCAGCCGATCCGCTTACAACTAGAGTTGAGTCATGATTGAATGCGATAGTGGTGGGTGGGAACCCATGCACATTAGGCACTATAAGAAGAACCTTCAGCGTTAGTGAATCGCAGATTCCAATACTATGATCGGACGCTCCATATCCCAATAATTTTCCATTATCACTTGTTTTTATTAAATAAATAAATAAATTAATTTCATTATTTCATTTTTTAAGAATTACAAATTTTTTTTTAAAATATGAAATTATTCACAAGTTACCTGATTGTAAAAGTAGTGATTCGTCTTTTACCAATAACCTTTGTTGAACACCTTTCAAAAGTTGTAGCATTCCATTTAACAAGAAATGTTCTGGATATCGAAGTCATATTGACCACAGTATAAAAAAATCCAGCAGATGTTCCTTTACCAAATCGACATGCCCTAAATTGACATTGAGAAGATTTTTTGAAAATGGGGTTCTCTATTGAATGAATACATTCACCATTTTTTGTTAAAAGAATTCTCAAGGATTTCACGGAAACAACCAAAAGCTGTAATTATTATTATTAAAAGTTAAATTATTATAATTATTATTATTTTTTTTTTTTAGTATAAGTACAAGATAACAAAAACATTTTACAATCAATTCTAACTACCTGATTTCCGGTTGAATCGAAATCCAAATCGTATATTTCCTGTTTGCTAAAATTTACAGGTGGAAAGGCAACGTCTAGTGAAGGATACTTCAGAACGGCCAACTTACTATCTGTACCACCGGTAGCCAATAATTTGCCATCTTGAGTAAAGGCGGCAACTTTCTAAATAATTTACTGATTTATCAATATTATTCAATGAATTTTGAATAATATATATGATCTATCTTTTTACCTGATAATCATCCTCATTAGTGCTTGTTATTGTTTGAGATTTCTTAACCAACTCTATTCTAAATATATATAAATATAATTAGCTTAATTATTTATTTATTTATAAATCTTGTTTTTTTCTTGAAACGGGTAAAATATATATAGTCACATACTTTTCATTTGAATATTCAAAGATTCGACAATTATTATTAGACCCATGATTTATCTTTTCTGCGGTACTATTGATACCACAAGCGAATATATTATCCTATAAAAATTTTATGAACTCAATTAAATAAAATTCAAACGCGATCCGATGTTATCGACAATAAATTTTTTATGCATTTTGATACCTCATTATGAATAGCTATACAAGTTGGCCTGTCTTCTTCTTTATTTAATATTACTTCGACAACTTGTTCAAGAGTTTTTTCTGATAACTTACATTTGAATAAAACCTAAATAGAAAACTTGCTCAAAAATATGTATATATTGAACAATATCCTCGACATTGAACAACCCTTTAACATACCAACTTATTATTTACACCGGTGTTACCAGGTCCACCACCCCCACCGAGCAAGACTTCTCCCGAAGGAGTAAATCCTAACAAAATGCGAGTACATAAGTATAACGATATAAAGTCTAGTTTAAGGACTATTGTTAAAAAAGATTAGGTACCTGCACAGTATACAGGAAAGTCAACTTTTATTGAAAATTTTTCAAGAGTTCTAGACATTCAAGCTCCAAAGTTTAAAAAAGTGAAAGCTAAGGAGTTTAAAGAAGCGACAAATCTTTAATGCATCTTGTGGTCACGTGACTTATCGAATTGAGTTTTTTTTTTAAAAATTATCTTGATGAATTTTATTAAAAAAATAGCAAAGCTCTAAGGAATATTACTTTTTTAAAAAAAAAATCATTCGAGAACATAAATAATGAATGATTTTATTTACACGTTTTTCTTAAGCATCTTTTTCCAGTGTATTACGTTCACTAACATAGATACCGTCCAAAAATTTTCGAATATCTTTATTCTTAACTGCGGTAGATTGTTGAATGTTGGCAGCTAAAAAATTAAAAAAAAATTTATTAAATAAAAATTTTTAACTGAAAATTTTTTTTCACTTAAATTTATTAAATACCTGATTGAGAGACATTTTCCAAATCATTTCCAGTCAAAATCAATTCATCCTTTTGAGCAGAGGAGATTTTAATTTCAACACCGGGCAACATTTTTACACGTCTGATAACTTTTTCACCTAAAAAGTTACGAATTTCAACCTCATTTCCAGTGTCAGCAATATGAACGTTAATTGGGAAATGCGCATAAACATAACGCATCTTGTATTCAAATCCCTAAATCATTAAAAATATTTTAACGTTTTGTTTGTTAAAGAGTTTGATACCTTTACATTAACAAACCTTAGTAACGCCGGTAATCATATTCTCAATATGAGCTTTTACTGTACGTAAACAAGCAACGTGTTTACGAGTTCCATGCCACACAATAAGTCTAATCTTATGAGTTCCAATTTTTTGTATCTCTAAATCGATGTGACGAAGATTCTTGACCAAAGTTCCTCGAGGCCCTTTCACTGTGATACAACGTGCTTTAACTTTTATTTCTGATACATCCTTGTGAATAGTAAACTCTTCGACTTTTTTGATATCCCTCATTTTAATTCTTATATTTCCTGTTAAAAAAAAAAGAAAAGAAAAGAAAAGAAAGAGAAATAATAAGTTGTCAACAGCACTAATAAAAATTATACTCTGATCAAATTATCTTTTTTTTTTCACATCAACTGCATTATAAAGTTTTTTTCCTCCTTATATTCTCTTTTTTTTTTTTTTTCTTTTTCTTGAAGTAATCCGAATTCTAATTCATTCTATTGACTCAATTATATTGAACTAACCAAACGCAAGCCGACACTATGTGAACGGATGCCAGTAATGTTGGATGAAAAGGAAGAACATCTAAAAAATCAATTTTTACGTATATATAGCAGTGATAATCCCATGTGCCGCAGTATCATGTGTAACACAATGAATTTCATATACATTAATTTTTTATTTTATTTAATTTAATTTTATTTTAAAAATGTCTTTTTCCTTTATTAGAACTTCTTGCTCGGCAAGAAGGTTACATAAGCGATTAGGGAAAGTTCAATTAAGAAGAGCAAGTAGTCATGAACCACAGTATAATGAGCCTGGTGGCTACTTGTTTGGTGAAAAAGTGAGTTCCAAGTTTTTTCTCATTGTTTAATACTGCGAATTTTTAATAATGCTTTATACATTTTATTGACTAGCCCTTACCAGCGGGACAAAAACGCGTGAAAGATTATTGGGAGAATATATGGATTTATGGTATGGGCGGAAGTCTTCTAATGGGAACCATTATCGCTATTTATAAACCTGACACAAGGCAAGATACACTCAGCAATTGCTTAAATGTACAATAATTTTTTTTTTAATTTATTGATTGCATGTTATATAGCATACAAACGTGGGCCACAAGAGAAGCAAAAAAACGTTTAGCAGAACGTGGTGAAGATTTTGCATATCCAATGACCGAAAAACAAAATGAAAATTTTGAATAAATTTGGTTTTCAAGTTAACTAGACATTTTATCACGTCACGTCCTCATAAAATCCCTTTATTTTTATTTAATTCTGGATCAATTCTCAGTTTACATAAACTGAAAACAAAAAGAATGTATTTATTATTAAAACTTCAATTATTCAAGAGATTTTGGCGTTAGATAAGTCAAGTTCGGGATGTTGGGCTTGAAATTTCTTCAATATCTCCTCTTTTTTCAGTTCTTCTGATGTCTTTTTACCCATTTTCTTTTGACGTTGATCAAACTAGAGAAACAAGAAAAAAAATTATATATTTTAATTGTAATTTTAAATGAAAGATAACTTATAATTAAAGTGTACCATCATCTTTTCCACCATTGCGCGAGTTTCACCATCCAGATCGCTCAAATTAGAATTTTCAGGTTGAATTTTAGTTGTATCAATTTCAGGGTGAGTGGTAATAACATTCTTCCACCATTCCATTTGATTACTCTTTTCTATGTGAATGAAAATTTCTTTTTGATCCTCTATATTTGAGAAGTTGAATAATTTACGATACATAAAATAATTGTAAAAAAAAAATAAAATAAAATAAAATAAAATGATAAATACTTACCGAGTGTCCAGGTACAATCATCAATTTTTACTTCTTTACACAATTCGCCCTACAAAATCTCATATTATCATTTACTAGTTTTATCGTAAAAAAAAATAAATATCGCTCAATATTCAATAATACCTCAATAATGGGTGTTTGACCTTTCAATCCAACAGTTAAGTGCTTTTTTTTAATATCAACTTTCAAATCCTTGGCACGCGATCCTTTTGGAACAGGAACAGTTATATCAACGTCCTGTAAAGTTTGTTTCCATTTATAAGGTAAAGCTGAATTATGATCAAGTTTGTAATTTTATTAGCAAATGAAATTCTGAAATTTTGTCCATTAAACTTGTTAATCGAATGAAAGTACCGGCTTGTTCCGCTTCTTCTTTTTCCTTTGCCTTTCTATCCTGTTCGGCTTGTTCTTCAGGTGTCATTTTATCATATTCTTCATTATCTGCCATTTTTGTCGAATTTGTAAATTGTGAAAAAAATTATTTATGATCGGTTCCCTGAATTTGACACAGGAAAATACTAATGAATCGACTGAAGGATTGTTTTAATTGATTCTTCATTGGGTATATTTTTTATAATTACAAGTCATGTGCTAGGATGGCAATTTCATGTTTATTAAACCGTCTTTTTTTTTTTTTTAATAAATGATTTCTGAATGTTTCCGTCTTTAAAGCAATTTATTTTTAAAAATCTTATTGTAAACAGTTTATTAATAAAAAATAAATTTATTATAATATTTTTATAATCCATCTCTATTTTCTATTTTTTTTCTTCATTTCTTTATATAAATTTGATATGATTAAAAGGCATTTCTTTAACATTTATTTTCATTTTTTTTATATTTGGTTGACATTTTGATTTTTATTAATACACAATAATGTAATAAATACAAATTCATATATTTATAAACTGATAAGTTAGATGAATAAGCAAAATTTATAAACTTTTTGTTTAAATCTTATAACCTGTTTCCAAGGTAATCTTATAATAGTATTTAAATAATTATATGCATCATATTTACTTTCTATATTTAATGATAAATGTAATCACATTTTTATATAGTATGAATTAAATGCATTATCAATTCCATTTATTAATTTATAACTTCTTTTATTTAAGATAAAAAAAAACATATAGATCTTTTGCAATAATTTTTAAAAAAATAAGTCTGATTTAAAACTGAACTTGATATATTATATGAGTAAAAGTTTTGTAATATTACAATTATTTTATAAATATTCTTTAAGAAATTTGATAAATAATTTACTTGTAATTTTAAAACTAAATCTACTAAATAATTTCATAATATTATAATTTAAAATATTTTTTTCTATATTTAAAGTTTTTTTAAAACTATTTTATAACTTTTTCTATTAAGTTTGATACTAATCTTATTATCTTAATATCAACTGATAATATAAAACTAAAACTAATAAACTTAATAATATAAAAGTATACAATTTAATTCCAAAAAAACAGTTTTATTATTCAAAAAAAAAAACACTAATAATTTTATGCATACATCTAATTTTCTTTATATTTTTTACTTTCTCTTCTAAAGAAAAAAGCAAACTAACTTGATCTAAAAAATAAATAACTTTAATTTATATAATAAAGTTTATGAAGAAACTTTCTTTAAAATTATTATCATTACTCTTATGTATTTTTATATAATAAATAATATCATTGACATAAAAAGAAAACAGAAAATATATAACTATTAATTTTTATTTAAAACTCAACTAGTGATATCTGAATAAAATCTTTTTTAAAAAATTGTAATTTTGTCAAAAGTTTTGTTTCTTTAATATTTTTATATGAATAAATATAAAATTATTATATTTTTTA
>CAMKVN010001504.1:0-18110 GCA_946474995.1 Funneliformis geosporum
TATGGGACTATGGTATTCTAAAACCAGATGATGAATACAAATACATCCAAATTATGGTCGAAAAAGAATTAGCAACTCTGGCTCATCCAGTATTTCACGAGCTCTTATATGCTTCTCAGAAATTCATCCGTAAGGTTGAGAAGCCCTATAGTGTTAGCTTACGTGATGTCAAGCGAGCTATAACGTTGGTAAAATTCTTTTATAAATCTCTTGAAAATCGCCCGGTTTATATTAAGGGTTATAAATATCCACCATCTGGAAATCCGACCGCAAGAACGAGGTCTTATATTTTAGCGCTTAGTCTTTGTTACCATTCTCGACTATATGATCAAAAGTTACGTAGGCAATATCGTCGCGAAATGGGAGAAATATTACAAAGTCACAACGCTTTTGTGGGAGAGCATATGTTTGCTAAAGTTATTCGTGAAGAACAGGAAGATTACATTAATAGAATGCAATGTCCACCTAATACAGCAAAAAATGAAGCTTTATTAGAGAATGTTTTAGTTATGATTGTATGCATCTTAACAAGGATTCCCTTATTTTTAATCGGAGCTCCTGGGTTTGTAATAAAGTTTATTTTGACCTTCTATTTTTCTTTTACTTTTTTTTCTTACTAATTTTTTAACTCCATTTTTATAAAAAAAAGTTCATCAAAAACTTTGGCAATTCGACTTATAAACTCAAATTTACGTGGATCTGATTCGAATGATCGATACTTTAGAACTTTACCACAAGTTTTCTTGATTCCGCATCAAGGCTCTTCATCTTCGACTTCTGATGGAATATTAAAAGTATTTGATAAAGCCAATAAATATCAGGAAACAAGTTCCAAACAATTTCCTATTATTAGTGTTGTATTGCTCGATGGAGGTAACCTATTTGTTCATAATTTCTCCTTTTTTTGGTTGTTTTTCCAGTTTATATACCTATTCATTATTATTATTATTATTATTATTTAAAATTAATTATTGTTAGTCGGCTTGGCTGAAACAAATCCTTTCAATCCATTAAAAGTACTTCACTCTTTGCTCGAACCAAACTACCCAGAAAAAGGACCATCCGTGTCGGTGATTGGAATATCAAATTGGCGCTTGGATAATAGTAAAAGTAGTCGTGCATTACTTGTTCAAAGGTAATCATTTATTCTCAGAAAACTTTATGCGAAATATAAATTGTTAATCTCACGTTATTTCTTTCAGACCACAAATTGATTTAGATGATTTAATTGATACTGCTGAACGGTTATTAAGTAGTAAAGTTGTTCAAAGAGGTGCTCTAAAACCATTAGCCAAAGCATATTCGGATTATGAAAAATTCGGTCAAGATTTGCCCAATTTCCATGGTCTTCGAGATTATTATACGTTAGTCAAAAGGATTTCATTAGACGAAATGACACCAGAGAATATTCGAATGGCAATAGCTCGTAATTTTGGGGGAGCAGACAATAATGAAAAATTATACGAAGAATTCTTTGGAGATTTTCTCAAGACATTTAATAATCACAATCCATGGTTTTATAAACCAATTCCAATTGAGCATCTAATCGATTCAAATTTAGATGATTCTGATGCGCGTCATTTAATGGTTATCGGTAAAAGTGATTCGATTGTAAATTTATTAACTTATCAATTAAGAAAGAAAAGCTTGGATCCTGTTGTGATTTTAGGATCGCAATTTCCTGATGACCAGGATGAGTATTCTTATAATGTTTTGAGTAGAATTATGGTAATAATTAGATTTTCTTTGGAGAAAATTTTTTTCTATTTCTTATTTTCTGAACATAATCATTATTAGATATGCGTTGAAACCGGCAGACCATTGATTCTAACAGATTTGGAAACTATATATGGTATTTATTAATTAATATATTGACTAATTTCAATAATTTTGTAAATTATAAAAAATATTAAAAAATAAATATTTTATATTAAATAGGAAGTCTTTACGATTTATGGAATCAAAATTATATTGTATTTGGCAATAAAGAAAATGCCAAATATTTCACACGAGTTGCTCTCGGAGAATATGCTAATCCTATGCTGTATGTAATTTCTTATTGTTTCTTATTCGTATTATTAGGTCTCAAATTTCAATAAATGAATATTTATAATATCGATAGTTACGTTTCACCAAGCTTTAAATGCATTCTTGTCATGGATGAAAAGAATTTGGCTTTGGCCGATCCGGCATTCCTTAATCGATTTGAAAAACACAAAATGTCAATTCATGATACTCTTAATGACAGGCACAAATTACTTGTAGAAAATTTGAGCAATTGGGCAAGACAAATTTCAACTTTAATTGGAGTTAATCAAATAGCTCATTTATATGAAAAGTTCACGCAGAAGGATCTTTTCATCGGTTTCGATAAAGATGAAGTTATACAAAGTTTAGTATTTGATGTTACAAAGAGTAATCCAAAAGCAGAAAATGAAAAGATTTTGAAAATATGCAGGGAGAGTCTAATTGCGTTGATATCTCCAGGAGCAATTTTAAGAGCCGAATATTCAATTTTTGATCGAGATGAAATTATTAGATTAAAACATGTTTATTTTCATCAACAACATCATGATAGCCTATATGATTATTTTAACGCCGAATCATTAAAAAATTTCGAAGAAAACTTACTAATTATTAATACATTCTCTAATATTAATACGGATGTTAAAGGATGTCTACTAGGTCAATTTAGATGTCAAGTGTATAATTTATCAACCTTTAGAACCGAAGCACTACTTTCAAATCGGATAAAACATTTCTTTTTTGAATCAACTGACCAAGTGTTTTTCCTCCAATGTGTTGTAACAGCTATTGATGCTAAATGCATTAAGTTCACGAAGCACATTATTGAGAAATTTGCAAATGAATTTTTAGTCGAAAGAAGAAACTTCGAAGCAAAATACGCGTGTATAATTTTTCATATTCAACAGGGTTACAAATCAAATTCAATAATGCCTAATTTCATGTGTGGTTGGAAATATATTACTATTGAATCTTTAGAGCCACAAAAGATATCATTAATAAATCTTTTCGATGAATCCAAATCAAATTCTGGACTTTTTGACAAAATGGTTAATTCAATAAAACCATTTGAAAACATTCTAGATGATGAATTATTTTGGTGTTTATCATGTATTAAATATAAACAATTTAATGCAAGTTATCTAAGGTATGATACTACTAAAATTACGATTTAATAATTTATATATTTTAATACTCACATTTTATATTTATTTATAGTACCTTAAATAAAAGGATTTTAAGTAATTTGAATTTTATAAAATGCATAAAATCCAAGACCTTTGAGTGGATTTCAGAGAATTGTACATATTGGCATTATGAGATAGCTTTAAACAAGAAAAATTTATCAAACTTCCAGATAATTATTAAACAAACTATTACAAAAATTTTATTTTCTCTTGAAAAGTTATCAGCAACAACAACATTTTTGGATATCGAAAACAATGAATCCGAAGCAAAAGAAGCTTTGTCTGATCTATGGAGGCAATTCCTTATGGATCGTACCATTATCAATATTAATAATTTACCCGAACCGAAACCTTCTGCATATATAATGTCATCCTTGATAATCCATGATCTTGAATTTCCTTTTTCATACTATTATATAAATCAGGTTAATCGTTATAAGTATCATTATTATAACGAATTGGATATATTAAAACAAGTTCCAGAGAACGTTAACCATAATAAAGAATTATATGAAGAATTGATTGACGATCACTTGGAAGATTTTAAGAGTAATTTGATTTCTATTGATCCAAATTTTGAAAATTTACAAAAACATTCAAAATTGTATTATAATGATTTTATTAGAATAATTTTAACGAATTACACTACAAGAAGGTTAATTAATAAGGAAGAATTAGATTTTATTATGAGACAATTAATTGGAGATAAAATTGTTAATGATCCATTTCTACTTCATATTTATTGGTGGAAATATGCAAATAATATTTTGATTCAATTAAAATTAGTTGAAAATTTTCCAGACATTATTATAAAGGTCCAAAATGATTTCTTTATTCATGGTAAGCTTGATCAATATCTTTTTAGGGAATCAATAAATTTAATTCTACAAAACATATGTGATGATAAACCGTGGAAAAAAGATGTAGACATTATATTATCTCTAAGTGATAAAATAGATAATGCAAAACAATATTCAAATTTCAATTTATTGCTCATATGTAACGATTTATTAAAGATAAAATCAATTCCAGCGGAAATGGTCAAAGAAATAATTTATTTAGGAAAATCTAGGAAGCGAGAATTTATTACATCTGATATTATTAATTTAATCTTTGATAATTTAAATGATGACGATTTGATTCCAATTAGATCACTTATTATGAAACTCCTCGTTTTTCTCCCTTTAGAATCTGAGATTCGGCTAATTCTTTACAAAAGTATATTTTCACGAAATCCTTTTAAATTAATAAGTGTTATAATTAGAAAGGTTTTCAACATTGAAAAACAAAAGAATGAGCGAATATTTTTCACATTGATAATGAGTTCTGAAGAAGCTTTACAACTTTCAATTGGACTGAATACTATTAATGACATCATCAAAACCATTAACTCAGATATAATGATATTTTGTTGTGAATCAATTCAGTCAATTTTTAATGAATTTGAATTGAAAGAATTATTGACTTATTTCAAACATTCGATTGATACAATTACAAGACAAGATCTGACTTCGCAACAAATAACTACGTTACAACAGATAACTTTGGTAGCATTTCTCAAAGAATTTGTGTATAAATTCTTGAAGAATTATGTACAAGAGGATAATTCTTTGTTTAAATCATTGATAAAAGAAATTAATGATTGTATGCAAATTAATAATTCATTCATACAATCATTTCGATCTTATTTCGTATATCAAGAAGATTTTTTCGTTGATGTAAATCAACTTAAAATGTTAGAAAAGAGTTTCCCATGGTTTAAAGAGTATACATCTGAAGACCTTCCTAAAATTTGGCAATCAACGAAAAAAGCGAAATTTGAAGATTTTCGTGCTTTTTATAGTATCAATTACATGCAAAATTTGGAAGAGTATCCATTTATTTCTGTATATTTTAAGCATCATGAGAAACTAGGACTCATCAAGCATCTTCATCCAATTATTAAATTTGTAAAGATTTTAAACTTTAAACTTGAACATAGTTTAACAAGGAAAGCCGCACAAATCATGACATTTCAAGAATTTATAGAGAAAAAAACCGGGATTGACAACGAGAATGAAAATTTAAGATCATTATTTGAAGAATTTGCTTACGGTTGGAATTGTATTATTAATTATGTTGTTCAATATCAATCCAAGGAATTGCCTTTTAATAAACCGTTTATGAATCTTGAACTTCCTGTTATTTTTGGTCTAATCGAGCAAAAGGATGCTGGAATTTATTTATGTGCGATTTTAGACTTTTTGATTAAATTGCAAAATGAATTTTTGGATAATATATTAGATATTCCTGATGAATTATCACAACATAAATTGATTTCCAAATCAATTAAAGTGATTCATGCGCAAGATGATCAATTCATTGATTATGAATGGAATGATAACATATTAAAGTATAGTCAATGGAACCCAAAAATCGAACCGAATACCAATTTTATATTTGATTTACGAAAAATTGAAGAGAAACTTGCAAAAAAATTGGTTTTTGAAAAAGTTCGTTTCGAAACAGAGGATGATGATTTTTATTTAAAAAAATTTTCATTTAAGCATGAATTATTTAATAATTCACCAAGGATACTTTTTGATATAAAGAGGCTGTTAACACAAGAGCCTATTCCAGAAGATAAAAGTCAATTGATTTTTGCGATGTTTCAGCCATCAAATTCATCATTTATCTTACGGAATTCATTAAATTTATCAGAATTACATTTTCTCCTGAATTTAATACTTTGCTTTATCAAAGAATTATCAATTAAGAATAGAGATGTTCTTATTATAGACTTTGTTAACCAATGGTTAAAATTAGCGAGATATGATATAACATATATAAACATATTTAATGAATTTTCTTTAAAATATATTGTAGCATTATATGAAATAATTGAAGAGCAAGTTACTAACCTGATAATTCATGATCTTGAAGATAAATTTAAAGATTCATTAACTCAACTAATGAAGGATTCGATTGATAATTGTGTTAATTACCTTCCCGAACAAGAATCTCAACTTATTCCTGCCGAGGCACTTACCCTTTCCTTAAAAAGATTTATTTATAGATTTTTACTGGTTGAATCTAATATTGCAGACTTAAATCTGAGCATGTATTTCTTTGATTTTACTTTGGATTTGTGGACTAGTGATATCAAACAAGAATTGGTCGAAAGATTGTTTCCTACTTGTTTATTAGTATCACATGCCTATGATAGTTATATCTATATCGTTAATGAAGTGGAGGTATGTATTTCTTTTATTTAAATCATTTATTTTAATATTATTTTAAATTACTTAATTAATAAATCAATTATTATTAACAATAGAAAGCAATGGTTGATAAACAAATTAATCAAAATCTTTCAACTGTATCTTCAACTAGAAGAACTTTACAAAGAATTAAAAAAGTCAAAACGGTTACAGAATGATCCCTTTTTAACGGATTAACTGTTTTGAATTAAAAGATACATTTAATAAATTTCAAATCATCAAATTAATAAGTAAATATTTAGAAAGTATAATACTTCATTATTATTATATTATAAGTAAATGTTGATGATGTCGATCTCATAATTCAATGTGATAAATTTGTCTTAAATTTTACTGCGCATTAGTAATGCTTGAGATCATATGATACCGTTAAATTTGAAATTTAAATTTTTTAAATACCAATTTAGAGTTTTATATAATACATTTATTATATCGAAATTACATATAACAATTAGATCAAAGTTTTATTATTTATATAAATATTTTATTAATAAAAAAGATGGATTCAAATATTTTTAAGTTTTATAAAAAGAAATAATTTTTGATATATAATTTTAACAATAGCCTAAAAATTAGGAGACGTGTTCTGTGACCGATAATAATTGTCGATTTGAGAAATTTTATGGGCAAAGGTAATGTCCGGGTTTACTGCGCATCTCATCTTTTTAGGTGGGGGGCTTATAATTGGAGTACTGCGCCAGTTGGTTGTTTTGGAAATAACAAATTTATCTTCTTTTCAAATCAGATAAAAAATTACTTGGATTAAAAGAATTAAAAGATGTTCCATCAAATGAAAAACATTAAAAAAATTAATTTTTTTCTTTAAAAAGATTATATATAATGATATTGATCATGAAAAAAATTAGTAAACTAATAAAAAAAAAAAATGAAATTTTGACTTGTAATTACTTCGTAAATAAAATACTTTGTAAATATCATAAAAACTTTTTTTGTCATATATTATGAACAAAAATACTAAATCAAAAACTCTTTATATATATATGAGAAAAAGCTTTTTTAATATTAAGTGCGTCTAAACTATGAAAGAAATAAATACGAATAATTAATTGGAAGGGTCAGATCATCTTTATTGATATAGATTTAAAGAAGAATGAATTATTTAATGAGTAGAGATAAGTTTTAGGGATAAAGTATTGATTTATTTAGAGAATTGCAGCAACTCTGCCATTTAGCAGGTCAAATATACAGAATATTTGTATAAAATAAAATAATAGTAAATAAAATATGATCAATATAATAAATATAATAAATATAACTAATCTATCTAAACTAACAAATATAATATATATAACAAATATAATAAATCTGGTAGATCAGTCAAATATAACCAATATGTCATATTGGTCAGATCAACTAACCGATTTGAATCACATGATTGGCTATACTTGATCAATGCAACATGGATCACGCCTTTAATATACATATTAACTAAAATTCAATTGGTTTATGCTATAATAATAGAGAACAAAGAAAAGTTGCTGTTTGTTTCTCATGCAAAATTATAAAGGATTGCAAATTTTCACCTGTTTTAAACTAAATACCTAAAGAAATTAATGCAACTAATAATTATTAAAATAATACAAACTTTTTCAAATCTATCACAATCTAAAAAGAAGCAAAGGTAATATAATAAAATTCTAAACAAAGAGAACATAGAAGTTACTTTTCTAATAATAGAAAATATTAGCAAAATAAACCTCTAAAAAGCCACTATGAGATTTAAAGTAAATGATACTTATGTTTTAAGAAATCAGTATCTATTATAAAATATATTTACCTTGATAGTTTAAAAGATCTAAAGTATCACATTATCACACATAACACTAATAAAATATAAAAATATGTTCACCTTTAGTGATCATCATATTTTTATATATTATATTATTTATTATCTTATATTATGTTGTGACAAGTAAAAATTTAATCTAAAAAAAAATTTTGCCAATCTTAATATCAATTTAGTTTCCTTTTATAATCAATGTAGATCAATGTAAATCTAGATATCAATTTAGTTTTTAGTGTAATAGGTAACTTTATTGTCATGATTATCTCACTAATCAACCTTATTAACTTTATTTTTTAGAAACAAGTCAATTTTATTTCCATAAATATATTTAGTTTAGTTCATTTTATTAATTATTTAACATGTATAAATATTTTTGTATTTTTATCAAGTATGAATACCAATAAATGATTCTATCAATTAATTTAAACCTAAAGAAAAAGTAAGATTAATATCTCACTAGATGAGATTAATCCTTATAATATTTTATAAGGTAGAAAACTTACTTTTATTATAATATTAATAAAAAATATAATTAACCAAGTAAAAACTTATCCTTTGCAATTATTTAACCTATTTGTAAATTTATATTGTTTATTTACTTTATATGATATTGTATTGATTTGTTATATTAATTTAAGATATAGTTACTGAAACGTAATCTCTAAAATATTCAAAAGTTACTTGTATTTAAATTGAGAATAATCTTTGACAATATTATGAATCCTCACCTGTGATTCCTTGAATTTGGTCTTAAATTTATTTATTTTTAACAATTTTAATTTGAGTTACAAATCAGATATAACAATATCTCTCTGTTTTCATTTTATTATGTATTCTAGAAACTTAGAAATTTTTCACCACTAAAACATATTTGTTTTATACCCCTTTAAATATCACTGATCATATAGATTAATAAAAAACTTCAATTACTATTGGTTAATTAATACTGGTGATAAATAGCAAACTCCTTTATTTAATATTTAATTTATAGAATCAAATATATACTTTTTATTTATATTTTCTAAAATAATAATAATTAAACTTAAGAATAACTTAATTTATCACTTAAATAACTTAAATAGTTTAAATTCTTTATAAACTAATTAAATTAAATATAAATACCATAAAGACCATTTAAATTTCTTATTCATATTAACAAAATTGATCTAATCTTTTTATTGATTAAATTTCACTCTGGATTTGTATTTATTAAAATATTATATTGTTTATTAAACTTTATTATTAAATATAAAAATTAATACTTTTTTGGTAATTACTAATATTACTAATATATATTTTTAAGTTATAATTAATATTATAATTTTAACATTAAATTTTATATATTATTAAATGTATAATTTTATTAAAATTTTTGATATTGTTTTATAAATAGCTATTTAGATTTAAAATATAAATGTTATAATAAAAATAAAACTGAGAGTTTGATAATTAAATTCGTTAATTATTATTTAATAGGTGTAACTTTCATGTCTAAAACAGATTGTTAAAATAAAGTTTTATAAAAAGTGATTTTTATATATGGTATTATTAATACTTAATTCATAATTATCTGTCTTTATTAGTAATATTAACAAATGTTAAAATACATTCAAGATTATTTAATATTTTTAAATTATTTCATAATATTATTTTAAATTAGTTTATTATTTATTTATCATTTTTTAACATCAGAAGTTAAATTATTAATATTAATTTAATCTATTTATCAGTTTTATCAGATTAAATTCATTTATTGAATTTCAAACGATACTAAATGCTAAGAAGAATTTTTAAATAACCCGTACCTCCACTCCAAACTTATAAAAAATTAAACTAGTAAACGGGAACCGTTGTGAATCCGATGCATATCTTGCGTATTTTTACATAAATTACAAATAACCAATCAAAATGAAATAAATGGTTATTAATTAAAATGTTTAATGAGATTTTAATATGATAAAAGACAAAACAAAAAAGGGCATGAACGATAAATGATTAAAATTATGATCGATTGGCGTGATATCACGTGCCGGACAGAATCTCACGTGATAGGAATTTTCATTATCCATTATTTCATTATTTTGAAAAGTACATCTGAAAAAAAAAAATATATATTGAAAATTTACTATGTTATAAAAACATTATCACACATTTTACTTTCAATAAGGAATTTACATCTTTAAAATTATTGAACAATCAGATATTATTATATCTAAAATTCACGCGCAACATAATAAATTGCAATAGATATGATATGAATAATCTAATGATGCTTTATAAATATTAATATATTAAAGTTAGAAATTCTTTTAGGAGCTCGTTGAAGGTTCTCTGGTATATGACTATAATGATGAGTACCTTTAATTTATAAATATTTATCTGATATTCAATTAACTAATCATTAACTCCTGTAAATTATTTGTCGTAGAATAAAGAGATCATAGACACCAATTTCTTATAATGATTTGTATCGATACTGTAAAATAGATGTAATTAATTATACTTCTTGGTTGATTAGAACTTTTTTAATATCACCAGACAAAAGAAAATAATAATAATAATAATGTAATGCAAAGAACATATTTGTTTAATCATGAGATCTTAAAATTTTATTAACGTTAGTTCAACTTTTGTACAAATCATTAATAAATTTTCTTTCTGACAAATAAAACTGACACACTATCAAAGATATGATTTATATTCCATAATCGTAATAAGATTTCTAAAATCATCAATGATTCTAAATTTCACACCATTATCCTTGTATTTATCAATTAATTTTGTATATTCTTCATTTTCGTATTCATTGTTTGATGTAATAATAGAAAGAGCCGATCGACCTTTCCAATTCTCTAAAAATTCTTCCAAGTTATTAATTGAAAATATAAAATAATAAAAAATTCCAAATACACTTAGATTAATCGGTGCGGACCTAATTAATACATTTAATATCTCTTTTCCCGACGCCAAATGCGTTTCTTTGTTTGTCATACCTTGATATTCAAGACTGTCAACGTTAAATACCTCTAATATTAATACCTTCAACTTTTGGCAAGTTCTCAGTAAACGTTCAAGTTCAATGAAATGCTCATCTATTGTTATAAACATGAGTGAAAGATATTCAATTAAAGGACAATTTTCATGAACGATACGAATAAAACTAAGGGCATCTCCATAAATGTCATTGATAGTGAATTCAAGATTCTTGAATAAAATTTTTTTGAGACGACCTCCGCTGCTTCTAATGAACAAATTTAACTTTTTAATCTTGATATTGTCTATTTGAAGGACTTCAAGATGTTGAAATCTCAATGGATATTCAAGGTAATCTGCGAAATTTAGTTTTAATACCTTTAAATTGTAAAGTTCCAGAAGTACATTTGATAAAATATTGACAAAAAATCGAACGTTATCAAAGTTATTGTTATGTATAAAATAACTAAGGGTATCTGCCTTTTTCTTTAAAGCTCCAAAAATTTTCATATAACAATCGTTTGTATAGTATTCACCTAAAGTTTCTTCCCACTCAAAATATTTTAAATTTCTCTGAGCTTCAATTAAACTAACAAGTCCCTCATTTTCTTGCATGCTTGTATTAAGAATAATCAGCCTTTGTATATTTTGACAAATACGTGCTATTGTATATAAGTATAAGGATTCTATGGAAGTATTACATTTTAATTCACACAACGATTCGAGACGATTCGTTGCTTCTGGAAGTAAAAATATCTGGAGTTTAAGTGATCTCATATCCAAATATTGTAACGTTGAGCATTTCCTCATAAGAAGAACGTAAATTTCTTGTTGAAAATGATATTGATCACTGGCTGAAGAAGAGTAGATAGAAACCAACTTGTTTATTACATTTGCATTGATACTCTTGCAAAATGACAGATAATCAAATAAAAGTGGACGGTGTGGGATTTTGTTAATATTGTCGGAAGAAAACAAGGTAAAAATGTAATGCAATGAACTTTTATTTGGATAATAATGATTGAAATCTTTAATTATAGAGCACCATGGATCCTTCCATAAGATCGGAACCGCAACCTCACACCAAAGTCTATTGACTAATAGGCATGAAAAGAGGGATTTTGAATCACCTTGTAATTCTTCAAATATCAAATAAAGGATATCTTTACTAAGTTTAGACATTTTTTAAGGGAAAAAAAAATATAACGGAAAAAATAATATTGGTTTGTCCGCAGTATTTGACACAATATTGGAAAGAGAAAGTTGATCCCTTAAAAAACTCTCATTTATATAATTGTTTGCGTTCTCATCACGTGATGTCAAGCAATTCATGCATAAAAGTGAAATTCGTCACCTGATTTTATACAACCGATATTTTTTTTGACATTTGTGATAATACTAAATCACGCGAGAAATTAGTATATGGGAAAATAATGTTTCAACATTAGCATGATACGAGATAACCTTTAATAAGAGCCTCAGATTCTGTGTATTTCAGTTACATACGGTAGTTTGTGATACTTATTGTAGTTGCTGCTTTGATTCTGAAACTTTCTTTTTTTGTGTCCTTTAACTACAAAATTATATAAATTTGTATACACGTGATTTTATAAATTTCGTCGAACTTTCTTTGATTAATGCTGCATTAAATCATAGAAGTATTACATTACATAGTATTTTAATAAACATAAATTTCATATACCAATGTCAAGGAGTTTCAAATTATTTATCACTGTAAAGGATTAGTAAAGATCGGCCTCTCAACTCTAAATTTGGGACTAATCCAATATTCATAATCCTTCTCGTTCTTATTATCACCAAACAATTTTAACGCTTTAATCCTAATAAAATATTCCCCGTTAGGAGCTAGAGTACCTGTATCATTTTGATTATAAATTATTCCATCCCATGTAACCAAGTTGTTCGATTTTTCTGTCGGATTTTTCACAACTTTAATTCCAGTAAAGTCCTTAACCCATCCTAAAAATGTTTGATTTGCGTCAAGTATTTCGGTAAAAATCATTTCTGTTGGAGTTGCAAGATTAAGAAACACGGTTGGTTTATCAATTAGTAATCTAATACTCATATTAAAGGAAAATGATTTAACCGAATCATTATTTGTGATGTAATTTTCAGCCAAATCAGCAAGCTTAGGAAATATTGGAGTTTGAAATATTGGAAGAGATTTTGCATCATCAGCTAATCCGGCTACATAATATGTATGATAAAGAATTTTTATTATAGTATTTACTAAAATATTAAATAATTATTTAGCAAAAAAATGATTTACCATAAGGAACGGTCATTGAAGTCAACCTCTCGTCCAAAGGAGTAATTATTACCCATCCACTATAAAACCAATGTCCATCTTTAGGTAGTTCTCTTGGTGGAGTAAAAGTAATAGAAATTCCAACACTTGATCCAGGCGGTACGGTAATTTGATCATTATCAAATCTAACATCAGCATGTTGATTTGTTAAAAATTTCAACTCATAAAAATTACTTATGAGAGTATTGTTATATCCATCAACGCATGGAGCTGGCAAATGTGACAATTTATATTTCATCCCACTTGTTCCAAAATTATAAACAGTTAATTTATGATAACCGTTAAAATGAACCGTATCATTCAAATTAATTTTGGGTGGGTAAACAAAGCTAGTTGCTATCAAAGCATTAAAGGCGTTAACAAGTCCTGCTCCCTGATGAAGTACCGATGCCAATAATTTATTACGACTTTTAAGAGGAACGGCATTATTCATGAGTGCGGTTTTGATTAGTTCGGGAGACTTTCGTTTTCCGAATACTTCATAAAATAATGCTGTTACGCCTGTTATATACGGTGCAGCCATACTTGTTCCGGTCTTTAACACGTAAGGTCCTAAATTAACTGGAAAAGCCGATAAAATCAATCCTCCAGGTGCACAAACCTCGGGCTATTAAAAGTTTCTTAAATAGTAAATAATTTACACTAATTTGAAAATTTATATAATAATTGATATGTTTTTCACCTTGATATCCAACTCATGAGATAAACCCCAACTTGTGAATACAGAAGGAGTTGCAGCAAATGGATGATTTTCCATATATCCGTACTTATCAGAAAAATCCAATTCTAAATTTGGGTATTCTTCAAGATATTTAATTATGATATCGGCTTGTTTTGAAGAAATCATCGCTCCGTATTCCGCTGGTAAATATGGTAATTCAAAATATTGAAGTCCATCAAACTTCAAGGATGCTAATACTGCGAGTGGTTTTATTTTAGCAAGCTAGAAAAAGTTTATTTAAAAATTGCTTGAATTTATTTTTTAAAAGATATGATATATGTATATATATTATTTTTTAAAAAAAACAAAATTAAGCATAATATATTATACATACACGAATTGTTAATTCTGGACATTTCAGTTCAGTTCTAAGGTCAACAATAATTACTGTATTATCAAATTCTTTATAATCATTCAAACATTTATCCATTGGAAATAAACTAACTTTGGCATTTTTAAAAGGAAATGCCGATACATTATTTGTAATATAATCTGTATAAATTTAATTCAGCTTTAACTTTTCTTTTTTTTAAAAAAAAAAACATAGAAATACATATATATAATGTACTTACTAATAACAAATTCTGGATTTCTCGGATCAAAAGCATTAAAATTCAAAACTTTATTTGTTTCAAATGAGCCAATTCCAATAGTATTTTCTGCCGTCGCTGGTAATCCACCAGTAAATAATCCACTCATACCATTATTCCCTAATGCAACTATGAATATTATTCCTTTATATTTAGTCAGTTCATTAACCAATGTTGCAAGCATGTTTTTATTGTTGCCAGCAATTCCCTGTAAAAATTAATAAATTTAATTGTTTTTATGTTATGATAATCATATTTATTATTATACTTACCAATGACAAATTTATGATATTCATTCCATCATCAACGGCCCTTATAATGGCTTTCATTATGATAATTTCTTCAGCATTATTTGCACATTCGTTATTTTCACATGCAATGCAAGGATATATTCTATATGCACCAAAGATAACGTCAGGAGCTACGCCTACAAATCCAGGTCCGTCATCCCTTGGATCCATCCCCCCAGCAATTGCTGCCACGTGAGTTCCATGTCCGTTGCAATTATCGTACGGGTCGTCAGTATTATTAACAAAATTATATCCAAATGCTACTCTGCATCCTGGTCCAAAGCATCCTCCGAGAGCAGGATGGGTATAATCAATGCCTAGCAATAATTATAAGAAATCATTAATATAAAAAAATAAATAGAATTTTCAATGGTTGAATAGTAAAAATCTTAAAATACCGGAATCAATGAATCCAACTTTAACACCTTTTCCCGTGAGTTTTAATTCCTCATGAACTTTTTTAACGCCAGTAACTTCATGAACAGAATTGATATCATTGTTAGAAGCGATTAAAATTGTTTGATTATAAGATTCAGCACGTTTTTTAATATCAAAGTTGATTGGATTAATTCGTCTATATATTTCCTAAAATGTAAACGAACCTAAATTTTAGTAAATGGATCGTAAAGTATTTTAGCGCAACCGCACGAATATCGTTCTTACCACAGGTTCAACGCTCTCAACATGCTCAATTTCAGCGATTCTCTTTACATGTCGTTTATCGATTTCAATACTTAATCCATTTGCATATCGTTTGAATACATCTTTAATTTTAACATGAATTCCACGTTTAAATAACTCTTTATGAAAATTATCATGTTGAGCTTCAATATGGTCTCGTGATGATGTGAAAGGTGAAGAAGTAAATTTAACATAAAATGTATTTGCGTTGATTACGTCAGCAAAAATCCGATCGATAATTAATAAAAGAAATGTAAGATTAAGAATAAAATGTTGGTGAACTTTGAACATCATTTTTTGAGTTTATTTAATTCTCAACGTATTACCTTCTTCTTTCTTTTTTTATATATATTCTGACAAAATTTTAGGCCCTTTTTTTCGTCCCCACTGATGCTATTAATAGGATTAATAAGATATAAATAACAACTGCACTTGAGCGTTTTTTATCTTTTTCATAGAGAATATTAATTCACAAATACAAATTCTTACAATGAGTGATCCAGTTATAGGAATTTTCAACTCTATTCGATGAATATACGCGAAAAATAGAATTAATAACAATATACTAACTAGACTTCAAATTCGGCTAGTCCCTGCTGATTAATTTTTCGTGTCACAATAATAAGATCTCAGATGATGTAATATTAAAAATCACCAAAAAAAGGGTGGACCCGTAACTTTTCTTTTCGATTTTGGGCAAAAACGGTTACAGAATGATCATATATTTATATCTCATGATTATTATTGTGAATTCTGTCATGAATGTTATTATGAACTTTGGGGAAAAAAATAATAAAAATAATAAATCAATCTTTATTCACATGCAATCGACATGAAATTTTATCCACTTACAAAGCAATTACACTAGAAATACCCTTCAAGATATTTATTAAAACTTTTCGAGTTTTTAAATTAAAAGAGCTTTGTGAATTATTCTCAATGAGATATATCAATTTTTTGAGAAGCTTCTAAAATTTTAATCCAAAGTTGAAAGATGCTATACATTCAATTAATTATTTAAAAAAAATAAACGCGTCTAGAATCCTAAACAATTTTGCAGAAAGGTAAGAAAAAAAAATAAAGGTAAGACGAAAAAATATAAAAGGATCGGCACTAACACATGTCTGTTCTGTAAATGCGATTGAATAATCACTGCACAAAACTTGATATATTACGTAGTATATAACAAATATAAATATCTCATAAATTCATTTGAGAAATCGACTATTTTTAAGTCACGATCTAACGATTTATGTGAACAAAATGGGCGAAACCAAAGGCTAAAAAATGATAATCTATTTATCACAGAAAAATCTTTGTAGTCTCACGGGAATTTGATCCATTCGAAACTCCATTTATTATTATGACGAATGTAATGTAACCCAAATGATTATTTTCAGTTTAAGATTTATTTCTAAAAGGAGAAAAAAATTTGATTAATATTACAGAAGTTCATAATCATTTGATCATTTAACGTCGAAAGACTTTTTAAATGCATGTATTTAGACTTTCTACTAGTTTTTCTTGCAGTACATTTTTTTTATAATTAAAGATTAGATTAATAATGCCCATTTATACAGATTTCAACTAAATTAAAAAAAAAAAATCCATGTCAACCATATATCTGATTTAGTTTGGGAAATTGATCCAATCGAAAATTCCCGAGGAATAAAATGCTTTTATTCAATTTTAAAAAAAAAATATGAATTAATAATACATTATATAAATACTTTTGCTTTCTAAAGTAGCCCTCTCCTGATCAATGTATGAAATCTATTTGCAAATTCCGCAAATTACACGTGATCATAATCTGCGCATTGCGCAACCTCAGTTTTTACCGCAAGTTTTGCAAATTGCGCGCAAATACTTTCTCCCCTAAAAAAGTCTATTTCTCATATTTTATTAAAAAATGAATATTATTTTCAAAGTGCACACAAATTAAAAGGAAAGCTGCAAAAAGATTACCTTGTCATATAAAACTGAAATGCATATTTCTATTTCAAAATTAAAAAAAAATAAATAAATCAAATATAATTACTAGCTTTGTAACACAATTGGATAGAAAAATCAAAAATTATCTTTATTAATGAGAAATGCATACTTTTGTTCAAAAAAATTTAGCACTTAATCCTACCTATACAGTCAAACCTATATGTAATGATATTATAATTAGTGCTCCGTAAGGGTCGGGTCGGGTCGGGTTTGAAGCAAACTCGAACTCGAACCCGTTAATATTTACAAGACCCG
>CAMKVN010001505.1:0-18103 GCA_946474995.1 Funneliformis geosporum
CGATTTATTAAATAAACTAAATAAATATAAATTTTGTAATCTGCATTAACTATAAGTCAATTCATATTATTAATGCTCCGGAAGCGGATTTCTTAAAAGAAAACGTTCCAGAAGTGAAATTCTTAAAGAAAAATTCTTTGGTAGTGTATTTCTTTAAGAAAAACGTTTTGGAAGCGTAGTTCTTATAGAAAAACGTTCCGGAAGTATAGTTCTTATAGAAAAATGCTTCGATAGCGTATTTCCTAAAGAAAAACGCTTTAGTAGCGTATTTCCTAAAGAAAAACACTTCGGTAGCGTATTTCTTAAAAAAAACGCTCTGAAAGCGAATTTCCTAAAAAAAATGCTCTGGAACGTAATTCTAAAGAAAAACGCTCCGGGAGCGTAATTCTTAAAGAAAAGCGCTCCAGAAGCGAATTTCTTAAAGAAAGTGTTCCGGAAGCGAATTTCTTAAAGAAAAACGCTCTAGAAGTGAATTTCTTAAAGAACGATGCTCCGGGAGCGTAATTCTTAAAGAAAAAAACTCCTGGAGCGAAATTCTTAAAAAACAATGCTCTGGAAGTGAATTTCTTAAAGAACAATGCTCCGGAAGCGAATTTCTTAAAGAACAACGCTCTGGAAGCGAATTTCTTAAAGAACGATGCTTCAGGAGCGTAATTCTTAAAGAAAAATGTTCCAGAAGTGTTTTCACTTTAAGAGAATCGATTTGGAGACGTTTCTCTTGAAGGAAACCATTTCAGAAACGATTCTCTTGAAGGAAATCACTTTCTGGAACTTTTCAATTACTCTGAAATTTTTTTTCAGATTTTGTTAATAATATAAGCCATATGAGCCGGCTTGTTTGACTCGCAAGCCAGCTCAGCTTGCCATATTTTGGACTCGAGTCGAGCTGGCTCGTGAGTCGAAATAATTTAGCTCAGCTCGAGCTGATGGGTAGCCAGCTCGAGCCAACTCATGCGGAGCTTTAAGCAATCTATATCAAATAATTTTATTTAATGAAGTTTAAGTGTAGAAAAATTTTTCAGTAGGCTGGCTGCTAAAAGACCGATACTGGATTCTGATTCTCCTCAGTGTGGCTATTCTAACAAGCTAAAATTCGTCAAAATCAGATCAGTAGATCAGCGAAAAATTAATATTATATAAAAATTTGGTTAAACCCATTTTTTATATAATATACAGCAATCTTGTATATCAATTTTTCACTGATCTACTGATCTGATTTTGACAACTTTTTCCTGCTTTAACATGATTACTGCTAGACAAATGAAAAATTCAAACAAAAATTTGCAAAATAAAAATATTTTTATTGAACTTTTTATTCAAATGCTCAAAATACTTCACTTCAAATATCTTTTATCTCTCAAACAAAAAACCCAAATAATTTTGATATTAAAATCCCAAACAAACAAAAAAAATTATCTTCTTCTTCTACAAATAATTTGAAAAATATCATCAAAAATAATATTCTCACCTTTCTAATAATCAAACTAATAACTCAAACATATCAAATACTCTTTTTTAAGTATCAAATGATAATAAAGAAGACTTCTTTATAAAAATAGACAACCTACTAATCTACAAATGATTCTATGCATGCCACTTAATCAAACTTTTACTTTTCTTTCTTATCAGATATTATTGATACTCAAATCCTTGATATCAAAGAAAAAAGAAAGAAACTTGGGTTGATGACCTTGAACCTTACGAATAATACATTGCTAATAAAAATGATGATGTCAACAATGAATCTTTTATTATCATTATTTCACCAATGTATTTTTACGCGTCTACTGATATTAAAGATATCACTGATTTCTCAATTGCAGAAAAACGTTATATGATCAACAAACTTTTCAGTCACATTGATAGATATAGGGGTTTGTACTATAGTACTAGATAAAAAAAATTTTATATTTATTTTCATATTTTAGACTCCCTAACACAAGCAACTGATAAAGTCAAAGAAACACAACACAACCCAATTTTTTTAGTAATTGATTTTAATGCTAAACAACAACACAAAAATAATGAAAAAGGCAAATACATCAAAGTTAATAATATTTTTCTTTTTGTAAAATCTGATATTATATGAAACATTTTTGAAAAATATGGAAGGATCTGCGAATTTTCAATGATTATCAGAGATAGGGTTCAGAGATAGGGTTCCTCAAAATCAAATCGAATCAAATATTTAAGTAATTTGAATTCAAATATTTAATTGAATCAAATATTTATTAAATCAAATCAAATATTTGATCAAATCAAATCAAATTGAATATAAAAATTTTTTACAATAATAGTTATTCTAAAATTTTAATTAAGTAAATTATTAGTAATTACACTAAAAAATTTCAAAGATAGCTTTTACAAAGTTTAGTAACAGGTGAATTTTTACTATTAAAAACTTAGTAAAACAACTTCATGGCTTTAGTTTTACTAAGAAAACTTAGTAAATAAAAAAAAGATGAACAATTCCACTTGGATTATTTCGACTCGGAAAAATTTATAATGGGCAATAATTCGCCCAAATTCGGCCCGGTTTAAAAACTCCCGGGTAAAAGTTAAAAAAAATTTTTTTTTATCTATACTGTTGTACATACTAATAATTATTTGTATTTTTTTATTTTGATTATTTTTGATTATTTCGATCATCTCAATCAAGTATATACGGTTATAATCTAGAACTATATAAATCATATATGATCACGTCCCATTTGGGTAAAATTATTAATAATAATATAACTGATAATAGAAATCACTATAAACACCAGAAATCGGTTCCCTCAGGAAAAAAAAAACCGACCTTTATTTTTTTTTTTTTATTGTTACAACTTGAAAGCAATCACCTTACAGATAAAGTAAAGCAACTTAAAAAGGGGAGGAAGAATAACACAAACAAACAAAAAAAAATCATTGAATTATACCTACTATTAAGGGCGTATAATTCTCTTAATAATTATTCACGTGTTGATACATCGCGATAAAGAAGGAGTAAGAGAATGAGATAATTAAAGAAGCCGAACAGCATAATGCTTGAATCAAATTTCAATTGATCGCAAATTCTAATCTTTGAATTAGAAAATGAAATTACGAGTCATAACCACTAGATATCATATTCCTTTCTCAACACTAAAAAGGAACATGGAAAATTCCAATGCGAATAAAATAATTATAATAAAAATAATAAAAATGAATATAAACCTCCCTTAAATAGTAGATCAACATGACGCGTTGCGTTTCTTCCTTTTTCCATAATGTGATTTTATTGTCGAACAAAACCCATAGAAAATAAATAAAATGAATATTAAATATCAAAATTACTTTGTTACTACATATATATACATATTTACATTAAATACACGGAGAACAACTTTTAGCGAACTTACCTTATATATAATATAAATTCAGAAAACAAAATTACGTCGCCAGAGCTTTGTCCGGTGTTAATCCTCCATCACTTGGTGTATTAAACCCTCCGCCACCATCTCCATTATTAGAATTTATGTTATTCTTCGGCCGTCTTCTCAATCGTCTTCCATCTCCGTAATAAAGCCTATATTCACAAAACATACAAATCCAATCCCCATTTTTTTCTGGAAATTTTATTTTACGCCTTGTTGCATTATTATTAGAAATATGTTGAATATCTACAGATCCAGAAGTTGAAGAAGCGTCATCCTGCTGTTGATGATGATGTGGGTGGTGATTATGCTGATGGTGATGATGCTGATTATGATGTTGATTAGGATGCTGTGGCGGTGGAAGCTGATTCTGAATTATTTGATTATTATTAACAGCTACTTGTGTTTTTTTCTTGTTCTTTTTGCGACCAGCATTAGGCAACCTTTTGGGTGTGGCTGCCGGTATTGGTGGTTGTGGTAATGCTTTTAATGTCTTTACAAATTGTGGATGTACATGATTATTATTAGCTGATATTAAATCTTCATTTTTGAATAATGCCGAAGATGGAGCCGCTCGTTTTGTTGAAACTTTTTTCTTTGTATTACTAGGTACAGCAACAGTTGTTATTGTTGATGGTGTTTGTTGAAGGAACAACGATGAAGAAAATGGATCATTCTTTGCGTTCATCGTTTGTATTGGTGAAACAGCTGCCAGTCGTTTTGCACTAGCCGCATTCACACTCGCTGCAGCTGCAGCTGCTGATTTTTCAGAAATTGATTTAAATGAAAAATCAAAAGTGGTTTGTGGTGGTCTCATGCCATCCAATTCTTTATTGACCGTTTTACTATCAAATGGTAACATAGAATCACTACTAGATGGCAATTTTACAACATTACTACGCTGTGTTGATCGTCTTTCAACTCTCCTCAGTGGATTTGCACGTTCTTTTGTCGTTAAAGTTTTCATCACACCACCTACTCCTCCACTTGTAGTTGAACTACCTCCAACTGTTTGTAATGCTTTTCGTTTCTTTTTATTATTTGCATTATCCAACCAATCCGTATGACCATTAGCATTGCTTCCATCATCTTCCTCTGCATCGAAATCATCATCATCCTCAGAATTAACCGGAGTAGCAAATGAAAACAAAGGAGACGGTGGAATAACAGGTAAAGATGGTTGTGATGATGAGGGCACAATTATCTCGCTCTTTATATTAAATCCTCCATTCCCGATGGATTCATTTTTAACTACATCGTTATTGCTATTGTTATTTTCATCGTTTGAACTATTGCCCTTTGATATTGGACGAAATTTGGCCCTTCTCGGTAATTCCTTTATTTGTCTCTGAGTGGGAGCATTCGTCGCATTATGAATAAATCCTCTAGGTGGAGGTGTCGTTTGTATTGTAGATGAGTTACTATTAGAACTATTAACATTAATTGTGATTCCTTTCGCTGACGCCGCTGCAGATGTTAATGATGTACTAGATATGCTTATGTCACCAAATTTCATCGGTAACTTGGATGGCGGAGAAACTACTAGGGGTGCTTTAATATTTCCATTATTATTACTAACGCTTGAATTTGGAACAGTTTTGATCGGCGATTTTGTCGGTACATATAATGTTGTTGATCTTCCTACACCAACGTTAGGATGTATTCCCTTTCGAGATGTCGATGCAGTGGAAGATAATGTTAGTGGTGCATTTAAAACATTTGTAGAATCAGAGCTCATAGGAACCGTCGCAGTATTAGTAGTAATATTATTATTGTCATCGTTGTTAGTGGGATGGATCAAAGGTGAAGGAATATTAGAAGATCCTTGAGTCCCTATAACATTATTTTTTGAGTTCATATCAAATTTAAAAGAACCAGTAAACTGTGGAAATAATAAATTAGAATTCGAAAATTGTGTATCGGTCGGAGAAGTAGTATTAATCGAAGGTGGCCATATCATCGAACTTGAAGGCATCGTTATTGAAGGTGCTTTTGATGATAATACGGGTGAAAATTTATCTAATACCGGGGGATGCCATTGTAGAGTTACGCGTCGTTGATGATCTTTTTGTTGTGAAATATTAGTGATGATAGAATTTGAAGAAGAAATGGAAGGATTCAAAGGATTTTGTAATGATAACTCGGAAGAATGTCCGAAAGAAAATGAAGAAGGAGTGGTGGTAACGGGTTGATTTGAAAAATTCGGTACAAAGAAATTTTTATCCGCAATATTTGGAAAAGTAAATTTAGAAGGAAAAGGGGAATCTGTCATGCCAGACGAGATTAACAAATTGTTCTTTTTGACGCTATTTTTACTCGGTTCAGAGGACTCACCAATTTTTTCATGGTTTACCGAATCGCCTTTAAATTTAGAGGATGAATTATCACCTTTACCGTTTGTAGTTACAGGTGGTGGTTCTAATTCTTCCAATAAATCTTGACTCGGTTTATTTGCTAACATTTCTCGTAAGACATCTTCAGCAATAGCAGGAGGTATTGTATATTCTGCTTCATCGGCTAAAGTTGATTTTATTTCTTTAGAAGATTTTTTATGTATTGAATCAGATAAATTTGATGCAATGGATGATCCTATATTTGTAGTTGAAATATCATTTGTAATTTGACTAAAAATAATATTATTATTATCTTCAACTGTTGTCGATAGTCCATTATGATTTTCCTTAATAGAATTTTTAATACTCGTAGCCTGCACTACCGAAGCTGTAGGTCTGTTATCAGAGTTGTCACGAATTGTCAAGCCTGCGAGGGAACTCGCAAGCGAATTGTTTGTAAAATCTATAGTTGTAGAACTAGTTAGACAAATGGTAAAATTATCTGAGGAAAAATCATCAATACCATTATCCATTAATTCCATAAAATTATTGCCATCAGAAGTAAAAGTAACAAGTTTTTCGGTTTGAGTACCACCGAGATCTATACCAGTATACACGGAATTTGAAATAATACCTTGCGAATATGAGTCTTGTATGGAAGGTAAGTTAAAATTATGGTGAGCATTAGAGTCGGATGCAACCACAGTATAAGTTGCTTCAGTGACCACAGAAGTTTCCACCGTAGGGGAATCTTGTAAGTTATCTTTGAGTTGGTCGTTTGCAGACTTGGCCTGTGATTGTCCCATAATGGTTTTCTTGTACGCCCCTGATGAGGCGTTGATTGAAGTCAATTTGACGGTTTTAATGGTGACAAATTGATGGGAAAAAGTTGAATCGCGAAACAGAACAACAAAAAGTAAAAGACCGAGAAAACGTTAAAGCAAAAAAAAAGGGGTTTGTAAAGATTTTCGAATTTTCAGAGGAGCTTCGTTGATAATAAAAAAAAAAAGTAAAATAAAATAAAAACGCAAGACAAATGTTAAATAAGTCAAAAAGGTGAAGAAAAGACCAACCTTAATATTAGAATAGAAATTTCAATTTCAGTTAAAAAAGTCTCATGTGTCACTGGAAAGAGCGACGTCATAAATAGTTACTTAGACGCTTAGTTAGCTTAGTTAGTAATACCTACACAAGCCCCTATGGTGGTTATAAATATAAGTGAACTGATGGATTGACATGCGAACATTCCCAAAACTAGCCGCGAATCTTGTTGGTTGCCCCAACCTTTTATGAAAATTCGTGAAACCATTTTATTTATCTATCATGATATCATAACTATTAAGATCATATTTGTATTACGTTTAAACATCATATGTCAACAGATGATGGGGATTATTATTATAAATTATCTTTTACTAGTTCACCATACAAACTAAGAAAAAACAAGATTGAGAAATGACCTAAAATCATTTTGCACTTTTGGGAAACTTCCCGCCACACTCGAGTGGCTTGCTGTTTCAATTTATCGTCTGATAATGCAAAATATTGTTTTAAAACATTAAATTAAAATTATCAAGTTCTTGGAGCGTATGAATTTTTTAAAGTATCAAAAGCTTAGATGATCAGTCCAAGATGCTCATCACCATAGACGGCTTATATTGAATCAGTTTATTGTTAAAAAAAAATGAGTGTTGAATTTAAGATCTGTTACGATTATTATTTGATTTTACTCATTTATAAATGTTAATTATTTTAATTATTCGAAGAGTTGAAATATCACGTGATATTTTCTCGAAAATGCAATAATTATGGTATAACCTATAGCCATAAATTATTTTAATTAATCAACATACCTTTATAAACTGATGTTTTTTATCAAGAAAAAAAAATATTTGTGATAATCTTTAAATTTTCCGTTGATTTTAATTTTTAAAATGCACTAAGCCAAATGGAGTAATATCATACTAGTAAGTGACAAATAAGATTTATTCAATTTTTTATCAAATTATCACGTAGGTATTATAGTATTGATATGCAAGTGACGTTTCCCCCACGTTACATTTATCCAAAATTGGATACTTATGGCGAGTTCAACGAAAAATGCAAGATAAAATTTGCAACATTGGTTTTTTTTAATGATTTTTGGTGTAAAGTTAATAAAAAATAAAAACAATTTATATTAGGTAAAATATAATTTATTAGGTAATATTATAATAAAAGAACGAAAATAAATATCCTAAAGAGACATAATACTATTCTTGAAGAAAATAAAAAGGACCGTAGATTTTCTTGAAGCTATCCTATATAAATCACCCATTATTTATTATAATTATCGTACCATTTCTTCTCTTTGCAAAACAATTGAGAAATAATCTTTCGGGTCGGAGCTGCCAATAATACTTGTTTCAAGACGATATAGAATATATAAAATTCGATCTCTTAAACGGAGACGCAGTATAAAGATGGGAGGAGATGAACGCGTGATCAAAAAATTGTTCGTTTAAAGTCCCAATATAATGAAAGGACATCGAAGGAGTCGGGCTTCTTATTTATTCATATTTTGAGACTCGTTTTTTATACTTTTGTGCTACTATTATTAATACATGAACTATTGCCAAATTTGTAAACTTAACCCTGTTGTTAAGACTTCAAAATCCATTTGACACATTAATCTCAGTTTTCGGTTTGTTTCTCATCCTTAGTAGCTTTGTAGCGTTTCACCAAGAATCGGACTCTGATTTGAATAATCTTTTTTTTTTTAATATATATATACTGTTTATTGTAAAAAAAAAAAAAAAAAAGATATCAGTAATTCACTTCATTTAATCAGGAGTCGTAGAGAGAGGTAATCCGGTTACGCAAATGCTCAAAAAAAG
The DNA here is from genome assembly GCA_946474995.1 of Funneliformis geosporum. Taxonomy (NCBI): domain Eukaryota; kingdom Fungi; phylum Glomeromycota; class Glomeromycetes; order Glomerales; family Glomeraceae; genus Funneliformis; species Funneliformis geosporum. The sequence continues at coordinate 8,608 of CAMKVN010001505.1, forward strand.
AATATATAAACGCGCTTCTTGCGAGTTTTGAGGAAAAAAAAAATTTTTTTTTTCTTTCTTATAAACTCTAAACGAAGGTATACTATTGATTTTAAAGTTCTTTGAATGTCTTTATGTAGATATTGTTGTAACTTCCCTCACTGATAACCTTTTTTAAAATCGCGTTACAACTTTGACTATTTCCAGTTAGTTCTCAAAATGAATCCACAACAAAACACCACCGAACAACAGCAATTGGAAGACTTGGTCAAGCTTATTAAATTGGCTCGTGAAGAAGGTATACCTATGGCTGACAACGATGGACGTAACGATCACCAGGTAAATTTTTCTTGTACAAAAAGTTTCATATTATATGCCATTATAATATGTATATTTTTCGCTTATATTTTTGAACGTTTCTTGTTTTTCTTTGCGTATACCTGGCTTACTACGAGAAAAATTTTCAAAAACGTCATAATTATTCGTGTTCAAAATATTGTAACGTCTACTTAAAATTCGTACACAACGTTAATATTATCTCCTCTTTTACATCCTTTCTATACATACAGCTCGCTTGCGATTTTTTACTTTACCTACAATATGCATCATACAAGCTCAAGAATGGATGGCAGAATTATAATTTAGCAACAGTTACACAATTATACGAAGAAAAGATGAAAATGGAAAATCTTAGTAAAAACAATATAAGGTTTACATGTAATGCTGAGAGTTCCGCACAAATTGATGCAGATTACTTTGATTTTCTTGATTATTCTTCTAACGATGAATATAATCAAGTACTTGAAACTAATGTAAATGATGGTTGTACAGTGTTAAAGGAATTAGGTCTATCTGATTCAACTCTTGTATCTACAAACGGCTCAACAACTGGTTCATCTCTTCCTTTTCAATCTGACCAAAATGTCGCAACATATTGTTCAACAAATGCAAATGTGTCGCAAGATTCATCGAAATATGGATCAAAAATTATAGCAGCATTTCTGAAATCCGACTGGCCATCTGATGATGAGGATGAAACACCTTTTTCGACATCAATTAAGGAACGTGGAAAAGCCTTATATGAAGAAAAAAGACGACAGGCTGAGGTTGCATCAAAAAGCACAAATGACCTGACGTATGCTCAAGTGCAGCAAGCACTTTTGGCAAATGAAATTAATGTGAACGAATCTTTCAAAAATAACGGCCGAAGGTTGACGAGGAATTCTGTCAAAGGAAAAAGAACGACAACGACGAAGGCAACCAACCTAGGGAAAAGATCGAGAAAACAAATAGGAACGGGTCGAGCCATTATGACGTCATCGGGATCGATGACAATAAACCATGTGCCAACTACTGTTCCCGGGCTGCAAGTTATTTCACCGTGTACGTCTTTGGTCGGGTTCAGTCAACAACAAACAGAAGAACAAGAACGGCCACAAACTCCCGTAAGGGGAACAAAGAGAAAAGTTCGTGAAGGAGAAGTCGTCGCCGAAAATCCCGCACTTATGGATTTTGACGTCAATAAAATGTTTGACGATTTCGACTCAGCCGTACACGCCGCAGTTAACGTAACGCCGGGAACGATGTATAATCAGCTTATAGCTGATATCTCTCCGTCAATACGGGACCGTTTTTCAGCAAACTCACCCGGGCAGGAATTCGATGATTTATGGGCTACATATGGTGCTCCTGTTAACAAACGACTTCGAAAAAGTTCGAAAGGTAGAGAATGGACAATAGGTTTCGAGTCCGAGATATCAGAAGTTCGCGGTGTCGCAGAAGCAGGACATTCTTCCTACCAGGCATCATTAGATGCTTGGGCAGCAAGTGACGCAGCTTCCGGCGATGTGTCGCAAACTCCCGTCGAAGTACCTAGAACTCCGCCACATCAAATTAGGTCGGCTACTTGTGTGAGAACTCCTGGCTCAGCGTTTTCACTGAGCGAATTCCTCAACTTGTCGCCATCACCAATGTTGGGTGAATAATAATAATAATAATAAAAATAATAATTATTATTTTTATGAAGAATGCAGACAGAAAAATATATCTATAAAAAAAAAAAATCCCTAATAATAATACTTTAGACGAAGTCCGATTAGAATTAGAAATAGGTGGAGAAATTATGATGTGCGGTTTTAAGAATTAAAATTAATATTGCAAAAACGAGATGAAAAAAATTGACGTGATAATAAAAAAAAATATCATTATTAGTTTTTGTTTTATGCAAAAACATTTTGTGTATAATAAAAAAATAAATAAATAAATAAATTAGAAAGAAAAGTCAAAGGAGAAGGTTTGTAAAAAACAAAAATTTTCAGACTTTTAATTGTTTCTTTTGTATTTTGTAATGAAAATTTTTTTTATTATTAAGTAATAAAAAATTTTTCTTTAAAAAATCATTTTCAGAATTTTTTTTTTTGTTTTTTTTTTTTAAAAAAAAGACTGATTATATATTAAATTCTAGTTTAATAAGAAATGATATAGAATGTCGACACAAAGAACACTAATTCCAAAACACTTGAAACGTTTCAAATAGTAGAATTGTTATATAAAATATTCGAAATCTATTTTTATACATATTGCATATTATATACATTATCTACGCATTTTAATATAAAGAATTTACAATAATTTTGGATATAGATAAACGAATTACCAATTATATAATATTAAATGTTTCACATATTTGCTCATTTTGCAAGAGAACTTGAAAAGAGAAAAAAGATAAGAGTCTATAAATATCGATATATGCAAGTTTGCCAAATATTTCATATAACCCCATCATCTACATTTTGCCTCTTTAATTCTAAATAATCTATCTAATATTAGTTTTCAAAATGGACTAATAATATTTATTAAATAAATTTTACGAAGGACATTATGTAATTATCAGTTCCATTCTCACTCACTGCATTTATATTAAAATCAATATTCATTTGCTCTTCAACTTCTACAAGGTCGACTTCTAAAATAGCAGTTCTACTGTCAACATCAACTGTTCCTTCAACGTTAATCTCTTCAGGATTACTTGTTATATTCTCATCGACTTCCGTATTATGAATTAAATTTTCACCCCCTGTATTATAATAGCGCCAAGCATAATCACCTTTAGCTCTCCAAACTTTGAGAGAGTTGTCACTTGTGGTGTTTCGATTTTGATCTTTTGATATAAAAGCATCGATCGATTTAAACTTTCTTTGTCCTGAACAAGAAGCAATAAGCGGGAAAGAAGGATGAATCGATATAGCAGAAATTGCATCTACATAAAAATCATAAAAGATTAGCATTAAGTACAATATTGCAAAATGAGATAAATTTTTAAAATTCACCTTCATGTGCCGGCATATCCAATACTTTCTGAGGATATCCTTTGGCGTTAAGATTAGTCAAATCATAAACAATAATCTTTCCGTCCTATAAATAAAGATAAAATTTTTATAAAAAAACTTTTATAGCAAATTAATTAACCAATGTAAAACTTACAAAACTTCCGGTAACCAAATAGGATCCCGCTATATCGATATCAAATGATAATCTTTGATTGGTATTACCACTACGTTGTAATTTATATAAAATTTCACCAGTATTTCGAATATCCCAACAACGTATAAAATCATCTTTTCGTGATGCTGAAAAAAGGTACTTTCCATCTCGAGAAAATTGAACCTAAGAAAAAGGAAAATCCAATTTTTAGTTATATTTTGTATTTAGCTGATATCTGAATAGAATTAAATTTTTACATACTTGTGTTATGTCTCCAATTATTTCTTTTTTTGTCCCTTGCAAAACACAACACAATTCATTATTTGATTCATCATATAGTCCAATCGTTTGTGAATATGATCCCGCTGCATATAAACCTGATCTATCAGGATTAAATGACAAGCATGAGATGATTCCTGCAATAGATATATTCAATTAATAAATGCTTTTAACAAGTGTTAAATTAACAATTATTAACCTTTTTGCCCTTCTTTACTTTTACGTGAAGGTGTTGTTTTAACATCTTCACCATCACGCCCCGGACGGTGAGAGTCAAAAATCTTAATCATATTTTTGTATCCGCAATATATCCTATTAATAAATTAACAAAGCAAAAAATGTTTAAACTTAAATATAAATTGATAAAAAATATAGTTTTGATAATTTACTTTGAACCATCCAAGTTGAAAGTCAACGCGTTTGGTCCTACAACTTCATCTCGGTGATCAATTATAGTATAAGAACATCTTACCTAAAGATAGAAAGGATCATGTTATATTTGTTTAATATGAGAAACTAACATATTTCGTGAACTTTTTACCTTGCCAGTATAAGCATCCCATAATTGTATCGGGTGTTCACGATTTGACGAGAGAAAGCAACAAGTGTCCGGATCTTTTTTAATTTCTTTCATTAACCTAATTATTTAAAAGTTTTGAATCGAATAGATATATAACTTATTTACCTTGACTAGACATCATCGGATACCAACAAAAATCATATATAGTTTCTCCCGCATGACAAGTCAGAACCGAATTTAAATCAAGTTCTATAATTCAAGATTAAAATGAAGTTTTTTGCTTTTTTGTTTTTACATAACAAATTATAACTACCATTAGCAGTTTCTAAAGTATTCATAGGTCTATTTAATTTTCAAGAAATCAGTATAAAATCAAGAGAGAAAATAAAGAATCATGTTCCCAATTATACTCACAAATCAAAAATTCTTAATATATTATCATTCGATGAAGTTAATAAACATGCACCGTCTGGTGACCTTCCGTAATAATAAATATTTGCAATAACTGAAAATATCAGTTTTCCTTCAGAAAAAAAGGGTAGGAATATATATATATTTACTTAGACATTCAAACTTACCATTTCGCGTTCTTAAAAAAATTTCCCTCAGACGCATTTGGTATATACATATCTTCTAACTTTTCGAACATTTTACTATGGTTTAAACAATCTAGTACTGAACTACTAAATTGCTTTTTAGTAGAACATACCAAACTAAGTTTTTGTGTAAAATCAAATTGAAATATAGAAAAGTATCCATTATTTTCAGCACTTTCAATTGTTGTTGCTGTAGGATCTACTTTTGTTATTATCTCGTTTGTCTCCATTTTGATCAATATCATCAAAATAGTAAAAAAGCTCTAATTTAAGTATTTTGTCGGCAAAGATTCTGATTGGCTTAAATAACATTATTTGTTTTTTAAATTGTGGCCGCAGCAATAAACATTGTGTGGTACATTGGTACATTACAGCACATTTGTTAATTTGATTACATATATTAAGTAAATTCATTAGCTATGCACAGACATATGCACATAATCGAACTGTATACACAAACAAATGCGAAATCTTAACTTTATTTAGTAAGAATGCCTTATTTTTATTATTAAAGGAAATTACTTTATATATTAAATATAAAATAAGTCCAGAATTTATAAAGGGATACTACATTCTGTTTATGTGAGCTAAAAATTGTTGATGTGGCTATATTGCTGGCGAAAATTTGATAATACGATAGTGTTGGACATTCTTAAAATGCTTTGGACATAAAAAATGTAGAGTATATTTTTTCCTAACACAGAGCAGCAGATCGGAAGTGTTTTGATGATCTCTATCGGACAAAATTTCATACCAAATATACTACGATAATTCAAAAAAAAAAAAATTTAATTTTTAAAAATCTTACAAAATGACAACAATTGACGAAATTAGACAACAACTTAAAAAAAGCAGAGGTAAACCATGAAGAGGCGAAGGAAGAACTGAAGCAGTGAAAAGAAAAGTGGGGAGGGAGGCTAGACCAGTTGTTGGGAGGAGAAAAAGAAAAGTATGAAAGGGAGTTTGATCGCTTAAATAAAAAAGAAGAGTTGACGAAGAAGGTGGAAGATAGGTTGAAACAAGTAGAATACTTGCAAAAAAATTTGCTGAATTCGAAGAAAAAGGTAATGTACAAATTGCGTAAGAAAATATACAAAAAATTATTTTCTGTTCATTCCATTTCGTTGGTATGTACTGTTTACAACCTTAACCAACTTGTTTACAACTTTAACTAATTTGAGCTTTTTTTCACGTTTATTTTTCCATTCTCTATATTCCAACATTTTACACTTTATTAGGTGAGAGTAATAATATTGAAAAGCATTATATTATTGCATCATATTTTCTTACCTATTGAATAAATTTTTTCATTACAAATCATTCATTATTATTATTAGTTTCACAAACTTCTCAAAAAAGATCAATCGAAGATGTGAGCTCCCAATTAATAATTGATATTATTAAGAAAAGACCTAAGGCAACATTACTTTCTGTCAATGAACTTGCTGATTTTCTTGATCAACCTTTCCTGAAACTTTGAAATTACCTCTTTCTCAAGACCAATTACAACCTTTTATTAGCTTTGAATATCCAAGTTCAAATACAGAAAATGATCTGAACATTTTTTTTTAGAATTAGTGAAGAACAAACTTCCTTCTTGTTACTCAATCAGTTGGTTGGTCAGATAATTACAAAAAATGCCCCTCCATCTAATTCAACAGAGAATATCTATCATTTATTTTGGGATTTAAATATCCGAAGTCCTCTTGAACTTCTAATCCTAGATGGTATATCTGTTCGAAATACTTTTCAGCATATGAGTACTGCTAATAAATGACCTGATTATGGGTTTAGTGTTAATCAAATTTGTACATTTAGAGGAGAAGAAAAATCAGAAATGAGCAATGAAGATCTAAAAGCAGAACTTAGAAATAAATTGATTTGGGCATATGGTGCAGCACCATATATTATGGGATATTATGCTGAAGGAACAAATGTTACATTTGTTGGCATTTGCTGACCTTCTTCTGATTCAAATAATCACAAATCATCAATATTGTGAGTTTAAATCTAAAGCATAGAAATGAACGCATTATTAACTTGTGACAAATGTTCAATTTGACCCTGCTTCTAAGTTCACTCAAGAAAATAATTGGATGGCATGATGCATCTGAACTTCTTCCAATTGAAAAGTAGATTGATAATGTTGACTTAGAAACACTTTATCTTTAGTATATCATTTATATACCAATTTTTTCCTCTTATCATAAAGATGATCATATTATTATTGTGAAACTCCACAAATGTCAAGAAGGTTTTCATTGTTTAAATTTACAGATTCAAATTAAAAAGTTAAAAGTTATTTATAAGAAAGTAAAGCATAAAAATGTATCAAATGTTGATCATATTATTGCTGTAAGTTTGACTGATGAAATAAATTCTTATTTGTATTTAGAATCAAGAGGTATTTGTGTTTATTCAAAAATAGAAAAAGAAGTGATTGAAGTTGTTTTATGTGTACTTGAGGCTACAGAATTAAAGAAATCTTTTTAAGCTTTTTCTAATCAGAATAAAACATATTTTTAATAGCTTAACTTAAAATCATAGATGATAGATTAACAAGTATTAATGACATTTTAAAAAAAAATTAGATCTAACAAAAGAACTTTTTATTATTAGAATCATAATATTCATAATATACTTTTTTATCAAAAAACTTATCTTAATATCTTAGGAATTGGTAAAACTTATTTTAAAAATATTAGAAATCATCTTATAAATAATAGACTTCTGCTAAAAATTTATGGAAATATTAAAAGAATATCTTAATAGAAAACTAAAATGATGATTAACAAAAATGTTGCTGAAGAGATAAAGAATTTTCTAGAAAATTATGCAAAAGTTCATGGATTATCAAGTTTAGAAAGAAGTGTCAATAGAATAACTCAATCAGTTGTATTTTTACCAGCTGAAATGAATTATAAATCAGTATACAGAGATTTTCCAATTGGTCTGAAAGAAAATAACAAATTGATATGATATCTTTAAAAAGTTATAATATCAATTGATATCAGAAATTTAAATTACAAGTCTTAAAACTGATCTATGTGATACTTGTTAATATTTTAAAGATAGTTTACATTATAATGCTCATTAAGAAAAAGAAGCTAAAGATTTGCTTAAAAGATTTATAGAATATCTGTTCAAAATTAAAATAGAAAAAAATTATTATAATAAAAATACTAAGTTAGCAAAAAAAACAAAGAAAGTTAGTTAATCAAAATTATTTTCAAGGTTTATTATAGTTTTGATTAAATCCAAAATATTTATATATCATATTTAAATCAACAAGTTAGTAAAATTTATTACTTTAGTTAATATAAAGTTTATTTATTTGATATTCAAGATGAAGCAGTTAAAGAATAAATTAATTATATTTTTAATGAAGATAGGATTATAAGAAAAAATCTTAATTGTATATTTAGCATAATCTTTGATGAAATTAAGAAATTAAATAAGGGTGAAAAATATTTAAAGATTACTTGTAATAATGCTGATAGATAAAATAAAAATAATATAATAATTTGGTTTTATTTATATTTAGTAATTTGTGATTATTATAAAAGTATTGAACTAAATTTCATAATTTCAAAACATATCAAATTTAAATCTAATGATAGTTTTGGTTTTATTAAAAAACTTTATAAAAAACAAAAGTGAATTATCTAAACCATATGATTAATATGATGAAAAGATCTAATCTAGCAGAATTGAATAAAACTTAATGTTAAGAAAGTGGAAAAGGTTTTTAATATTTAGATATCAAATCTATTTTGAGAATTTATTTAAGAAATTAAATGGTTTACAAAAGTATCAACATTTTTTTTTTAAAATATTTAATCTTGATACAGTGAAAGTTCAAGAAGTTGCTAATAGGTCTTTTACTGAATTCAATTTAATGAAAATCAAGAAAGCAGATATTTTTTAAGAGATTAAAGTTTCATTTATATTAGTGTTAACATCATCTCCTTTGGATTATAAAAGATAAGAGTATTTTTATCATAATATTTGCCTATTATTAGAAGAAATTACTTGCCTAAATTAGAAACAAAAGATGTCTTTCTAAATTATTTTAAGAAAATTTGAGTTTCGAGATATTTGAGATAAAACTATTTGTTTATAATAAACATCTTTACCTAAATTTTTAATAGGTTTTCCTAAACTTAATTAAGTTTCATCAAGTTTTAGATCTAAAAAAAAGTCATTTTAAAGGTTTCAAAATAGTTTTTCAATTTTTAAGCCATATGTTAAAATAGGTTTTAAACAGTATCATTATTGGAAATAAATAATATATTCAAAATAATATCACATCTAGGATTTTATTACTCATTAATTTGTCTTTTATTATTATCAAGTTTAATAAGTTTAATTTTTTTCCACTTTTAAAGTAAAAAATACTAAAATAATTTATATACTTAATATTGTTAAATGAAATAACTTTCGACCTAATGATTATATTTCAATGGAAATATGATCATTAGAACCGTCTTATTGAGTGCTTTCCAATGAATATAAACATAAGGTTATTGGACCAATAGAAGTAGAGATAATTCGAAAAGAATGATTGCTATTATAATTCTGCAGATCACTACTAAAGAAAGCCGTAATTTCTTAAGCCGCAGCTCGACGATCAAAACGA